>JABUQX010110625.1:32500-42500 GCA_015478945.1 Trachelipus rathkii | reverse complement strand
TGAGTTTGGCAGAGGCGAGAATAAAGGTGCATGATAGGAGAGAATGGCGGGGTTTTGTATGGGGGGCATGGTTGTGGCCCACCTGGGCCAGGGGATGAACCCTTACATTGACGATTTACCATAGTGAGGGTCCGTCGCGGTCCCATGATGCTCTAGGGTGGATTTTCTGTCTGTGACGAGCTCTCGCTAATTAATGGTACAGAGGGGGCGGTAAGGCTGGGCTTTCTTTTCGACGTTTGTCATGTTCTCCTACTGCTTTTCTTTTCCGATGCTTGTACAGCACCTTACCCCAATCTTGGGGCAAAGAGGAAGGTGAAGAAAGAAAAATATATATATATATATATATATATATATATATATATATATATATATATATATATATATATATATATATAACGTTAAAAACTAAATACAAATATATATACCTATAGAGGATATATATATATATATATAGGTATATATATATTTATATATATATCTTGATACACGGTATAGGCAGAAATGTTGAATATTTCGACCCTTATATATCATATATATAAAATAAAATAAAGATAATTTTAAAATCTTGCTACTCTTATTTTTATAATAGAATTCTTTTGCTTTAATTTCTATGCTTGATTTATTTTTACCCATTAAATTTATTTTTTCTGCTTATTTAATCAGAATTTACTGGAGTTATATTTTGAGTATATTTAAATATATATATATATATATATATATAATATATTATATATATAAATAAATATATATATATATATATATATATATATATATATATATCTTAATATATATAATAATAATATATATATATATATGTTATAATAATATATATAAATGCACATATATATTTATATATTATATAGTATATAATATATAATATATAATAATAATAATAATAATAATATATATATATGTATAAATAATAATAATATAATATATATATATATATATATATCTTTCAACATATATGTATATAATAATATATATATATATATGTATATATATCTATAATAATAATAATATAATTGAAATGTCTGTAATAATAATAGCCAATATGTATATATATATATCTTTATTAACTTATATATATATATGTATAATATATATATAATATATGTATATATGTATAATAATAATAATAATAATATATAATAACAATAATAATAACATTAATAATGCTAATAACAACTGTAACATATATATATATATTCTTTACTATTCTATATAATATATATATATGTATAATAATAATAATAATATAATAATATATATATATATAAATATATATATATGTATATGTATATATATAATAATATAATACATATATATAATATCTTTACTAATAATATAATATAATAATATATATATATATATATATATGATTATGTAATATATATATATATATATATATATATATATATAACTCTAATATATATATATATATATATATATATATATATATATATATATATATATATATATATATATATATACTATATATATATATAATAAGGTCAACTTTTGACAAGAGTGGATTACTTGAAAGTAGAGATGAAAATTCAATGAGAAGCATCAAACGATAAACTTGAAAGTGGATTGAGAATTTACAGAACTTATTTCAGAAAGGTCCTAAAGTTATAAGGAATAGACCATTATTACAAATGAAGTGGCTAGTTTATAAATTAATTATAAAAATTTAAAAAATCTGAATTTACAGTTATTATATGAACATAAAAATAACTTGATTATATATTGTGAAAGAAAATTATCTTTGATAAAGCTGATGAGAAGCAGCAAAACTTTAGACCGTAATACTTTTTGATATTTGTAGAGCATTTTCAACATTCATAACCTAATTTAAAAGTTTTCATTACTCCTGGCCTGAAAATTTTTGTAATATAATTTCGTAACAAGTTAAATCACCTGAAGATCTCCTGATTGTAATGTAAAGAAAAACCCTTTTCCCATTTTTTGTTTCTTCTCATTTGAAAACGAGTTTAAATTAGTTCAAGTAATGAGCTCTGTCTAGCGATTATATAGGACAGTCCTAGCATGCCGCTGTCTGAAACAGAAAACTGCTTATAAAACTCAAGAATCAGCCACAGAAGCATATCAACCCTAATTGAAACGATATTTTAAAACTTTTTGGAAAAGTTTTGATGCTCAAAGCTTAATATTAGCGATGTGTGGTGGAAAGGAGGAGGAGGAGGAGGAGATTATAGATATGATTAAGGAAGGAAGGAAGGATATATATGATGGGATTAACGGAGATGAGATTGAGAAGAGAGGAGGATGTGTACTGATTTTCATGGAGGAAGAGGAAACAATCAGGAAGAATGAAGTTGGTTTCATGTTGGAACCAAATATATCGCCATTCATGCATATAGTATACTGCAAACATGAAAAGCCTGTAAAAGGGGCACTAAAAATGAAAAGAAAGTTTTCGTCTGTATCAGAACTATGTACCATATCAAGGGCATGTTGAGGAGGAAATATGATGGTTTATTAATATGATAGAGGAAAATGCTGAGGCATGAAAACGAGGAGAGATAATTTCTATTGATTGGAGATTTTAATGTAAGACCGGGAAAGCAATTGATGAAGTGGAAAGGACATTCGAACGAAATGGAGAAAAGCAGAAATATAGAGGAGAGATTTTCTTTAATTTCTGTGTTTTTAATAAGTGCTGGGAGGAGAGTAGTCCTTGAAAGATTGGGGAAAATCAATTATATTACTGATAAAGTGGGTTAAAGGGGCAAAGGTATCATCAGTCTATTTGGAGGTTGTTGCCCAGATGAAGATCGAAAAATCTTAAATGGTTAAATGGCACCAACCCGTGCGTTGGGCCTTAGTCAGCAGTCAAAACTTATAATAATCTGTATATTCGTCCTCAGAATGTCAATGAGAATTGAATAAAAAGCACGCATTTTTTTCATAGATTTGTGAAAACATTTAATTCGGTACCCGAGAGAGAGAGAGAGAGAGAGAGAGAGAGAGAGAGAGAGAGAGAGAGAGAGAGAGAGAGAGAGAGAGAGAGAGAGAGAGAGAGAGACTGTGGAAAACACTGAAGAGCGAGATTATGGTGTGGACGAACTTTGAAAAATATGTACAAAACGATAAATGTAATGTAAGAGAGGGATACGAAACAATCAATGGTTCGATACCAAAACTGGAATGAAAAAAGAAGTATCTTGTCACTGATTCTTTTTGTGTCATACTTGGACGCAATGACGCAATAATAAGAACGGTAAGGGAGGAGATAAAGAAGATGGAAGAAAGATTCGGAAGATTTTAAAAGTTGCCAATTAAAGATTTAGGAGTATGAAAAAGACACAACCTAACCCTTACCAAACCAAGGTCTAATGAAATTCAAGATTTAAGGAAAGAAAAAGCAGGGGGAGGTAAAAAGCATTGATTGCAGGTTTAACAAACATATTAACACACACAAATATATATATATATATATATATATATATATATATATATATATATATATATGTGTAGTTTTCTTCTTATCATTTATCTTATATATATATATATATATATATATATATATATATATATATATATATATATATATATATATATATTATATATATATCTCTATCTCCCTATATATATATTATTATTATTATTATTATACATAGCGCCGTATCCCCCAAATCTGGGAGGTGGCGTCAGCTGCAGTCCACTTGCTGTGAATCTGCATCTGTTCATGGGAAGATTAAAAAAAAAAAACTGTTGAGGGTTCCCATCCTCAAGCAGCCTTAATAGAGAGTCTACTTTTGAGACTAGATGATTCTGGTGTCAGGGTACAACAAGCCTCTATTATATTATCAATATTCAAGAAGACTGAGCCTATTTTGCGGTCGATAATAATCATTTCTTTTAAAGAACATTTGGTCAAAATTTTGCTGCTTCACATAATAATTTTTTAAAGTTGCAATAAATTGTTTTAATTATTAATTTGTTTTTGATTTATAAATATAAATTTCCAAATTAAAAAAACGAGAAGATATTTATTTTCACAAAGTTCGTCTCTCTTGAATGTTGATTTTCTTCCCAATCTCAACCATTTTGATTTCTTTCTTTCCTAAATCCAAAGTTCTTTTGGGAGGGTTATACACTCCTCTTTAGAATTTAGATTCCTTTACTTTCTCCTCTTTCGCTTTGTCTCCCTTCTATTTTCTTCCTATTTCTTCTGTTTTTTAACACATCCTTTCCCAACGACACCAGAATCGTAAATATATATATATTTGTATATATGTAATATAAACATAATAGTAATAATAATATGTATATGTAATAATAAGTAATAATAAATCTTTATACTATTCTCATATATAATATAATATAATAATATATGTATATACATAATAGCAATAACAATATAATATATGTATGTATATATAAATATAATATATAATATAATAATGTAATAATAATAATAATAATAATAATAATAATATAATAATATAATAATATGTGTAGCCAATAATAACAACCAATAACAACAGCAATAATAACAACTTCCAACATAACCAGTAACATACAGCATAACAACAACAATATATATATATAATAATAATATATGTAATAATAACAATATAATATGTATCATTTCCTCTTTCAACTCATATATATGTTTTGTTTGTTTGTTTTAAACATATCACCATATCCCGCACAGGTGCAGGGTGGCGTTGGTGATTGACAAGGGTTTAATCTTATCAACACCATTCATGAAAATGAAATTATGATAGAAGGGGGTTTTCAGCCCCTTGCTACCAGACGAAGAGAAATCTTCATATGACTCGAACGATGACTTTGAGATTTGCAGCTTCACACCAAAAGGCTCTGTTCACAATTCGTAGAATATAAAGTTTCCAAAAAAAAAATTTTTGTTTGTTTTAAAATCTCATTCAAAATTATTAAAAGAAATGTTGCCGAAAATATTGTTGCTCCTCCATCTCAGATTTTTAAACGATATTACTTAAAAATTAATTAAATTTTAAAAATTTTGAAATTTCGAATCATTAAAACATATTTTTTACTAGTTATTCAAACCAAAACTTGAAACTTAAATACACTCTCTTCTGAAAACACAATTCTCAAAGCAAATGTTGCTGCCTTCTCAGAATTTTCTTTGTACTTTCCAATAACACTCCAAGATCTTTCTCATTCTTCCCCAGTCTTCCCTCTGATGTTTCTCTTTTTCGCTTCCCTTCTGGTTTTACCGCGTCTTTACTCGATGACCGTCGAATCATATATATATATATATATATATATATATATATATATATATATATATATATATATATATATATATATATATATATAAATAAAGATAAAGATAACATATATATATATATATATATATATATATATATTTAGTGATGGGACGATTAATCCAGAGATTTGGTTGCGGATGCGGATGCGGATCTTAAAGAGGATGAGGATGCGGATGCGGATGCGGATGCGGATCTTAAAGTAGATGAGGATGCGGATGCGGATGTTTACTCTTTGAAGTTTGAATTAAAAATTATTATATATATATATATATATATATATATATATATATATATATATATATATATATATATATATATATATATATATATATATATATATAACATATATATCACTCATATATATATATATATATATATATACCACTATATCATTTATCACCACCACTCACGGGCAGAGCCCTATTCAAGGAGGGGGTGTTGCACACCTCAGATATTCATCAACTAACGCAAACTACGCAGATGAGCACAGACGCAGGCTTTAAAGTGAGAGAGATTAAATTCAGCAGGAAACACAGAAGATGGAAGAGAATTCCTCTGAACAGAGGTGGCTGGGAAGAAGGGAAGCACCATAACTTGAACAAGCCTGGGTACCAATATCAACACAAAACTCATGCGCCGACACAGCACCTCTTGTGCTACGAGGGCGTCGTAAAGGTGGTGGTACGCAGTGATAAGCTCCCTTGAGTACCTGCCGCTGCAGTACCTATAGAAAGAGATAAAGCACCAACATCGCGCCGTAAAGAGATAGAGGGTCAGAAGTGAACTGGAAAGAAGTACAGAACGGTTTATAAACCTTTTGGCCTTTGCCTCGACCCTATCCAAAAGCCAGGTGAAACCAGAGCCCCCCTGATATGAGAGCAATACTCCATACAAGGGCGAAGGATGAGACCCTTGTATAGCTGAGAGCACTGAGAAGAGGAAAAAAAAGTCTAGCAGCTAAACAGAAATTAAAGCTTCTTTGAGGCCCCTAGTAACCATTGTTATGTGGGGTTTCCAAGACATTTTTGTTTATGTTAAGGAAACCAAGGATGTTTATATTGTCAATAGGAGAGACAGAGAGAGAACCGTCGAAAGAGATAGGAAAGTTAGAGGTGTTTTAAGAGGAAGATTTGTAAAAGTTGGGTTTTTAAAAAAATTGAATTTCACAAGGTTGAGACGACCCCACCCGCAAATTCTATCCAGCGAGAATAGAAATTGGAAAGATTAAAGACGAGAGGCAATTCACAGAGTAAAGAGGCAGAATTGAAATGTGTTGTTGAAGAATGAAGGGTCATCGGCATACGAGTGGATAGGGTTAGATGTGCAGGTGAGAAGATCATTAATGAAAATAGGAATAAAGTAGGAGATAAAGCAGAACCCTGAGGAACACCACTTTTGAAGGCAGAAAAGAAGAAGAGTCGCCCCATCAACAACAGCCGATATTGAGCGATTTGAAAGAAAACTAGACATAAGTAAGCAAAGAGAAGGAGGAAGCCCAAAGGAGGGGAGCTTGGAGAGTCGTGTCATACCCCGGTCAAATGCCTTGGACATGTCAAGCGCCACCACGCAGAGTCTCTCTGTAGTTCCTGAGGGCGCAGAAAACCATAAATCAGTTAGAAAGAAAAGTATATGTAGTAGACCTCGAGCTCAGAAATCTATTACTGACGATCAGAAAGAAGGAATGTGATTCCAGATGAACTAAGAATTGCGAGTTGAAGGGTTTCACAGATCTTAGATAGAATACAAGTGAGAGCTATAGGGCGATAGTTAAAGGATCAGAGCGGCTTCCTTTTTTCGGAACAGTTTCGACATGTGCTTTCAAAAATGAAAAAAGTATTAGTATTGAGACATAAGAATATAGTTGAACGAGGGCGGGGTCTTTGAAAGCACACTCATCAAAACTCCCAGGAGAATGCCATTAGGCCGCGCCACGCCCTAACGTTCGCAGATTTCAGTTGCCCATGCACCAGATCAAATGTAATCACAGACAATGGCATAAAACACCTGAGAGAAGAAGGAGGAGGAAGAGGAGTGCCAGAATCGTCTAGGGTTGAGTCTAAGGAAAATGGGGCCGAAGCTCCCAAATGTTTCCTTTTCAGTTGGAGAATTAGCAACAGAACCAACAGATCGAATAAGAGGAGGAAAGACAGATTTACAGAAGTTGTTAGAGATGTTTTTGGCAAGAGGCCAGAAAGATTTATCAGTAGGAGAATCAAGAGGTTAGCGCACTTTCGTTTGATGAAAGCCCGCTTTGCTCGACGAAGAGTATCTCTGCAACAATTTCTAGCTGAATGAAAATTAGCAAGAGTGATAGAAGAACGAGAATTTTTCCACCCCCGATACGCACTGTCTCTAGCCTGAATGACCAGAGAGCAAGCACGATTGAACCATGGATTATGAGGAGAGAAAGATTAAGTCGAAGAAGGAATGAACCTGCTCATACCATCAACGATTACAGCTCCCACCTTATCCACAGAAGCTGAAGCGTCACCAGAAGAAAACAGTCATTCCAATTATAGCTAGCGTAGAAGCGACGCAAGGCCCCCAATCGGCCCGATCAAAGTGCCAGAAAAAAACGCATATATATATATATATATATATATATATATATATATATATATATATATATATATATATATATATATATATATATATATATATATATATATATATATATCTTTCTGCTGTGCTCTTTCTATATATATATATATATATACTTATATATATATATGTATATATAATAATAATAATATATTTATATATATATACAGAAATCGAAATTCAAAATTACAATTATTCCCATAAACTCCATGATAAAGATGCCAAATAATATTTATTTTATATACATTTAATCAAATGTAGAAAATATTAGCCAACATCCTCATTTTTTCAAAGAGGATGCGGATGCAGATGCGGATACGGATGTGCGTTAAGTGAGGGATGCGGATGCGGATGCCGGATGCGGGTGCGGATGTCAATTTAGGTGCGGATGTTCCGCAAATGCGGATGTTCGCGGATGCGGATGGCATGTCCATCACTTATATATATATATATATATATATATATATATATATATATATATATATATATATATATATATATATATATATATAATATATATAAATATATATATATATATCTTAACATATATATATCTATATATATATATATATATATATATATATATATATATATATATATATATAACATATATACTGTATTTATATATATATATATATATATAAATAACAATTTTTTACAAGAAATATATATATATATATATATATATATATATATATATGTAACGCACTCTACTCAACATATATATATACCTATATATCTTCTTCTTCTGCTCTTATATATATATATATATATATATATATATATATATATATATATATATATTTATTTATGTTTTTCATCCTTGAGATGGTTTGTTAGTTTATTGTTTATTTCTTCACTCACTGATGCTAGAGCATATTTCGGATATTTAAACTTTTATGCACATTGGTTTTTTTATTACATATAGTTAATTAGGAATTAAAACTTATATTAAAATGGTACTGTGACTAGTACTAACTTTAAAACTCAATAAACGCATGTTTCAATAGCTTTCGTCGTCCTGAACGACCTTTTCAATTGATGCGTTCTAAAGTGACTAAGATATGATTTCGGAATAATTTTGTACATTTGGTAAATTTTTTTTTGAACGGCGACATAGTCCTACATTTCTAGCAGTCGAGGACGTGGTAACCTTTGTTGCTGTTTTTATTTTTATTCTTAATTTTTTAGTTTTTGTTTTTGCACATAAATTTTTTTTGTAGATAAAAGATCCCCATAGAGAAGCCATGTGCACATATATTTACAAACACAACTGACATACATCAATACATACGCTTAAATGATGTAGACAAAACAAAATTCTCATATACATACATAGAGACCATGCGCAGTTGTGCGTGCGCAGTCTCATACATACCTACATACAAACATCAAAGTGCTTAAAATTATACATGTGTAACTATTTCTATAAAGACGGTATTTACATGTACACACATTCAGACAAACCAGATTTCCCATATACATAGTGACAAAACAGGGTTTAATTCATTTTATAGAATTTTTAAATATATTGGAACAGTTTTATCTCCGACCCCGAAAAGTTAGTAAGAGGAAAAGTTAGTTTTGAATGTTTTTGTTGATATTTTTAATGAGTTGTGAATGAGTGTTGATTAGGCTATTTAAATAATCATTTTTTGTTTCACCAGGGCCAGGAGGTAATTAGTAGGGCATGTGCAGAGAGATTCTATGAGTTTTCGGAGGTGTGGGTTAGAGGTTTGATGTATGGGGGTCATATTGTTTATGTGTATTTTGTGATTAAGTGAGGCTCGGTGGGATGTGAGAGAGGAATTTCTATTGTCGTCGATTAAGTCTTGTTTGTGTTGTTTTCGTCTCCGGTCAAAGTCATTCGTTTCACCTATGTACAGTCTGTTGCAGTCATGGCAGGGTATTGAGTATATGCATTGAATGATGTTAGGTGCAGGTGTGGGAGGGTGAAGATATTGTTTGAGTGATATAGCATTAGAAAGTTGCCACGTCCTCGACTGCTAGAAATGTAGGACTATGTCGCCGTTCAAAAAGAAAATTTACCAAATGTACAAAATTATTCTAAATTCATCTCTTAGTTACTTTAGAACGCATCAATTGAAAAG
>JABUQX010110625.1:17500-20000 GCA_015478945.1 Trachelipus rathkii | reverse complement strand
ATTGGTGACAATACACTTCCCTGCTTAACGCCAGCTCCCACCTCAAACCATTTCTCGTTTTCATATCCCGTTCTTACATTACATTTGTCATTTTTATACATACTCTCCAAAGCCTTTCTTAAGTAACCACCCACTCCGTAATCTCTCTCTAAAACCTCGAACAATTTCTTCCTAGGTACCGAATCGAATGCCTTTCTCAGATCTATAAATGCGATGTATGCCTTTTTGTTGTATTCTATTATCTTTTCCGTTATCATTCTCAGGGCGAACATAAGATCTGTGGTGCTTCTATTCGCCCTGTACCCATACTGCTCCTCTCCAAGTCTGGGTTCCACAATTGCCCTCACTCTTCTTTCAAGTATCCTTTCGTATACTTTTGCCAGATGGTCCAATAACGAAATACCTCTGTAATTATTACATTCACCCACATCTCCCTTTCCTTTATATATTGGTATAATGATGGTTTTTCCCCATCCCTCTGGAACCTCACTTTCTCTCCAGCACTTGTTGATAAACTTCAACACTGCTTCCTTCACACACTCTCCTCCCTCTTTTATTAATTCTATGGGCAATCCATCTTCTCCCGGGGCCCTTCCATTGTTCATTTTCCTTAAGGCCTCCTCCAGCTCTTCCCTGGTAATTACCCCTGCTTCCTCCCCTGGTCTCACTTCTCCCTCCTCCTCCATTTCCTGACCCTCCTCACCCAGAAGTTTTCCAAAATATTCTGTCCATCTCTTATTTATATCTTCCGGTCTTATTAACACTTCTCCCTGTTCATCCTTTATGCTCGCTACTTTTTTCTTCGATCCCCGATAAGTCTTTGCTAATCGGAAGATTTTCTTCCTTCCTCCCCTCACGTCCTCCCTCAGCTCCTCCGCTACAATTTTTGCTGCCTCCCTCTTTGCTCTTCTTTTCACACTCTCCGCCGTGTTTCTGGCCACCACATACAGAGCTCTTGACTGAGCCGTTCTGTCTCTTAGCCACTCTCTCATTTTTACTGTCTTCTCCTTCACCACTCCTCTAACCTCTTCATTCCACCATCGTGTATGTCTTTTTCGCGTTCCTCCTATCCATCTTCTTCTGAGGGTTTCATCTGCTGCTTTCATTACTACATTCCGAATGTCATCCACTATCTCCGCATTTCCTCTAACCTCTTCATTCCACCATCGCGTATGTCTTTTTCGCGTTCCTCCTATCCATCTTCTTCCTAGGGTTTCTTCTGCTGCTTTCATCACTACATTCCGAATGTCATCCACTATCTCCGCATTCATCATCTGTTCCATATTTACATTCAATCTTTCTTCATATTCTTGCCTCTTTCCCTGCTCTTTCAGTACCTCCATTTTAATCACGCTCCTTTTCTCCCCCGCCTGCAATCTCTCCGCCTTCATTCTTAAATCCGCCACCAACAATCTGTGATCAGAGTCCATAGACACTCCCGGCAATACCTTTACATTTTGCACTATTCTCCTATCTGATGAAATGATATAATCTATGACCGATTTCTGGTCAAATTTGTCTGTTGTGCTATTCCATCTGTACCTTGTAAACCTGTGTGAATCTCTTTGCTGGAAAAAACTATTCATGATTTTCATATCCTTTCTCATGCAGCAATCTATCAAGGCCTCTCCCTCCACGTTCCTGACCTCCTCTCCATACGGCCCCAATATCCTCTCCACTTCACTTCTTCTCCTCCACACTCTTGCATTAAAGTCTCCCATCAGCACAAATATCTCATTTTCTCTTCTTCCCACCTCCACCCTCTCTTCCATCATTTCCATAAACTCTCTTTTTTCCTCCATTGTGTGCCCTTGCTGTGGTGCATACACCTGAAACAAGTATAATTTTTTCCTTTTCATCTTGAAAGTGCATGACATAAGCCTCTCATGTATACACTCCACACCCTGCAAAAATGGTGACATCTTCGGTCCCACTATCATACCAACTCCGTGCTTCCTGACTCCCTCCTCCACACCTTTATACATCAACACAAATCCTCCCCCCAAATCTCTGCCCTTCTCCTCTCCCCTCACCCTCATTTCCGCCAGTCCCATTACGTCTATCCTCCTCTCCTCCATCATATCCAAGATCTCCTCCTCCTTTCCACTGTATGTAGCCACATTTAGTGTAGCACATCTAAATTTGTTCGAAGAATTGTCCTTATTCGTTTTCCAAAATCGTTTAAAGGGTCTGTTTCCAAAAGGTCTATGTGTATCCGAGGCTGGTCCTAGAGAATTGTAAGCAGGTTCTTTCAGGCAGCGGCTTGCTAGGCCTGTCCTGCCCTAGCCATTGCTCCGTTGGCGTTATCCAGGGTGAACGACAAAGACGTGGAGTTGGACTTTTCACCCCATATATATATATATATATATATATATATATATATATATATATATATATATATATATATATATATATATATATATATATATATATATATATATATATATATATATATATATTCTCTCTTTTTAAATATATAACTATATATATATATATATAT
>JABUQX010110625.1:10000-12500 GCA_015478945.1 Trachelipus rathkii | reverse complement strand
TAATAATATTCATCATAGCCGTTCCCACAAATTAATTTCATTTCTGCCTGAAGATGCCTCGAGTTCGGAGGCGAAATATTGCAACAATATACAAGTCTTCAACAAAGCTCTTAAGTCCTGAAGAAATGATCTCAACAGGAATAATTTTCTTCTTAGCTTTCAAAGGAAAAAGAATTCGACGAAGCGACTCTGAGAGGAAAGTCCGACGCTCTTACCTTTGAACCTCCAGGATGGCTGTAAGCCCCTACTTTAGAGTTTTTCGGACTTATGGACACCCTTTCTGAGAAGTGGACATGATTTTCTTCTGGAGAAGTTTAGATGAAGTATTTTCTGTTGTGTCTTTTTTTAGAACTTTTGACACATTTGTAAAGTTACTTTATATGTTAAATTTTAATTTTTTTTATTATATTGTGGAACTATTAACAAAATATTCATCATAGCCGTTCCCACAAATTAATTTCATTTCTGCCTGAAGATGCCTCGAGTTCGGAGGCGAAATATTGCAACAATATACAAGTCTTCAACAAAGCTCTTAAGTCCTGAAGAAATGATCTCAGCAGGAATAATTTTCTTCTTAGCTTTCAAAGGAAAAAGAATTCGACGAAGCGACTCTGAGAGGAAAGTCCGACGCTCTTACCTTTGAACCTCCAGGATGGCTGTAAGCCCCCTACTTTAGAGTTTTTCGGACTTATGGACACCCTTTCTGAGAAGTGGACATGATTTTCTTCTGGAGAAGTTTAGATGAAGTATTTTCTGTTGTGTCTTTTTTAGAATTTTTTCGACACATTTGTGAAGTTACTTTATATGTTAAATTTTAAATTTTTTTGGCTATTATACATCGTTTTATTATATTGTGGAACTATTAACAAAATAATAATAATAATAATAATAATAATAATAATAATAATAATAATAATAATAATAATAATAATAATAATAATAATAATAATATAATAATAACAATAATAATAATAATAATAATAATAATAATAATAATAATAATAATAATAATAATAATAATAATAATAATAATAATAATAATAATAATAATAATAATAATAATAAATAATAATAATAAAATATTAATAACAAAGTCAAATTAAATATTTTCATTTGTAATAATAATAATAATAATAATAATAATAATAATAATAATAATAATAATAATAATAATAATAATAATAATAATAATAATAATAATAATAATAATAATAATAATAAGTTAATCAATGAAAATGAAAAGTATTTATTAATGGAAATGAGGAGACATGTTTGTGGTCCATAACGATTTCTTAGGTCAAGTGGCTGTTCCTCATATATGTATAAAATATTTAGACCAAGGACTTAAATGTAAGGTTTCCAAGTTTGCAGATGATAGCAAATTGGCTACCTCAATAAGAAATAATGATGGATGTATAAAGATTTAAAAGATAAGGAGGGAGCTGTAATCGTTGATGGGATGAGCAGGTTCATTTCTTCTTCAGCTAAATTTTTCTTTCCTCATTCATTCCTTCTAAAACTAAATCTTTCTTTCCTCATAATCCATGGTTCGATCGTGCTTGTTCTCTGGCCATTCAGGCTAGAGACAGTGCCTATCGGGTGTGGAAAAAATTCTCGTTCTCCTATCACTCTCGCTAATTTTCATTCAGCTAGAAATCGTTGCAGGGATACTCTTCGACGAGCAAAGCTGGCTTTCATCAAAGGAAAGTGCGCTAACCTCCTTGGTTCTCCTACTGACAAATCTTTCATCTCTCTAGCAACTTCTGTAAATCTGCCTTTCCTCCTCTTATTCGATCTGATCATTGTGTTGCTAATTCTCCAACTGAAAAGGCTAATCTCTTCGGCCCCTCACTCAACTATATTCTCTGTCTCAATACTAGCACTTTCCCTCCCTCAGTGTTGGAACCTCTCACATGTCCAACCTATTCCGAAAAAAGGAAGCCTCTCTGATCCTTCTAACTATCGCCCTGTAGCTCTCACTTGTATTCTATCTATGATCTTTCAAACCCTTCTCAAATCACTTCTTAGATCATCTGGAAACTCATTCCGATCCCGTACGTTTATCGTTACACGAAGTCTACTGGTGATATACTTTCCTATCTACCGATTTATAGTTTTAGCTCTTAGGAACTACGGGAGACTTGGGTGGTGGCGCTTGACATATCAAAGCATTTGACCGAGTATGGCGCGTCACTGCTCTCCAAGCTCCCCTCCTTTGGGTTTCCTCCTTCTCTTTGCTTACTTATATCTAGCTTTCTTTCAAATCGCTCAATATCGGCTGTTGTTGATGGGCGACTTCTTCTTATTTTCTGTCAATAGTGGTGTTCCTCAGGGTTCTGTCTTATCTCCTACTTTATTCCTACTTTCATTAATGAGATCTTCTCACCTGCACCTCTAACTCTATCCACTCGTATTCCGATGACTCGACCCTTCATTCTTTAACTCATATCAATTCTACTCCCACTTTTACTTCTGGAATTGCCTCTCGTCTTAATCTTTC
>JABUQX010110624.1:10000-15000 GCA_015478945.1 Trachelipus rathkii | reverse complement strand
GTAGCAATCCATCGTAACTTTACATTCACCTTTTACCGCATTTCGTGTTAGTTTTGTCCATATTCTATCTGGGAAAATCTTTAAATTTTTTCCATAAAAAAAAAGTTATACATCTTGCTGATCTAAATTAATGCCCAGTTAATTTTTCTGTGTAAATAAAGTTTGTAATGTGTTGTACTCCACCTGAGTGTGAACAGCAAAGAAAATTCAATACCGCTCAATATTTTTGACAGTTTGAACACCTTTAAAACTTTTCTTCATTGTTGCAGCCCAATCATGTCGTTCTCCAATCAGAAAATACCTTTTTATTTCAACCTTCCTATTTCTTTCGCTAAATTCTCCTTTCGTGCTTTCAACAGCCACTAAACCAATCTTTACAAATATGTTTTCCTCTTTTCAATTAATATATACCCATAATTTTCTTTTATTATTATTTTTATCATTCTTATAAATTAAAATTAACTTTAATTTCATCTTTATTCCCCCTTACTCTTCCATTATGTGCCACACTGCATTCTCCATCATTGGTGACAGTAACTGATCTTAATCATATTGAAAATGTGATGCATGCTTTGAAACATCAATGAAAATTTTTCAAGCGCCTTTGAAGTTGCAACAGAACTTCGGCTTTCTCTTAATGTATACATTAACAGAAAGCAGATGTTTTGTTGCAACCTCCAACCGAAATTCCGCAGTTCCGCAACTTTTTCTGCTTCGCCAGTCCGCTATCTCAAATCGTCTAATTCTATCGCTAATAATTTTTTTCCACTATTGAAGTCTGCAAATCCTCTAACCCTTTATTGGTATTTAAAAACATAATTTCCAATAAAATTACCTTACAATTTATAAATTTATCTAATTTTTATATTTTAATGTTATTTATATATATATAACAATTAACAAGTTTTATAACTATAACTATATATATAATATATATATAATAATAATATATATATAATATATAATAATATAACAATAACTTCCAATATTAATATGTATATATGTATATAATAATAATAATAATAATAATATATATATATATATATAATATATATATAATAATAATATAATAATAACAATAATATTAACTAATAATATGTCTATACACGAACCTAAATAGATTATAGTCATTGTTGTTGTTTTCTTACTTCTTCTTCCTTTTTAGTATCTGTCCTCTAATTGCTGAATTGCGGACTGCGGACTGCGGACTGCGGACTGCGGACTGCGGACTGCGGACGCCGGACAAGCGGACTGCGGACTGCGGACTGCGGACTACGGAAATTGTGAATGATTTTGGTAATTGAATAAACTTCGCTTCGCTTATTAAATTTATCACAATTGCAATTTCGCAATTTTTTTTTGGTGGTCGCATTTGCGGAATTGCGTGCCCGGACATAAATTGCCCGGAATGCTTACCTCCGATATATATATATATATATATATAATAATGCTCAATAGCATATGTAATAGCATAATAATAATATGTAATATGTAATAATAGCCTTTTAATAATAAGAATTGGATAATAACCTTTGTGTGTTGTTACTTCTTCTTCTTCTTTTTTCAACAATAATAATAATAATAATATGTAATAATAATAATAATAATAATATAATAATAATAGCCAATATATGTATAAAGGTGCTATGGCGTGTACTTTAGCTATAGTTGTTTTTATTTCTTTAATATAATAATAATAATAATAATAATAATATGAATATTAATAACATACTAATAATGTTAACAATAAATGTATCTAATAATAATATATCTGTATATATCAATAATAATAATATGTAATAATAATAATATATGATTTATTCTTTAATATTGTACTAATAATAATAATAATAATAATATGTAATAATGGCACTCTTAATATTAATAATAATAATAATAATAATAATAATAATAATAATAATAATATAGCAATTAATAATAATAATAATAATAATAATAATAATAATAATAATAATAATAATAATAATAATAATAATAATGTATAATAATAGTAATAATAATAATAATAATAATAATAATATTAATAACCCTCTTTTATTTTTGATATACCAATGTAATATATAATAAAATATATAATAATAATATGTAATATGTGTAATAATAATATCTAATAATAATAATATGTATGTATGTAAATATATGTATATTATAATATTAATAATAATAATATATATATATATATTTCCAGGGTCGCTGTTTTCTTTTTGAACTGCAAATTAAGATCCCTTTAATTGTAACAGCTATTTTTAATAAGGATTTTGTTTCTGCTTTTATTAACTACGGAGAGAAACATAAACATTTCTACAATGATATTAGCATCGAATAAGAGGCAGCGATATTTAGTTAATAATATCGATTATTTTGGGGGACAAAGGGAAAAACTGCATATCTTTATAAATGTATTAATGAAAAACTGAAAATCTTTATAAAATATTTCTACTTCCTGCTTTGGAGTTCATACATTGCTGACGGAAAAATAAATTTTATTATTATTATTAAAATTATTATTATTATTATTATTATTATTATTATTATTATTATTATTATTATTATTATTATTATTATTATTATTATTATTATATATATATATATATATATATATATATATATATATATATATATATATATATATATATATATATATATATATATATATATATATATATATGTATAATAATAATAATAACCATATATATATGAATGTATATATGTAGCCCAATATCCAACAACATATATACTTTTTATTTTCTTCAACATATTTTGCCAACCATGTATATGTATATATATATATATATATATATTAGCATAATATATATATATATATATATATATATATATATATATATATATATATATAACTCCTTTCTCTCTCTTCCGAGAACCTAACTCTTTCAATTATTATTATTATAATATATATATATATATATATATATATACCATGGAGTGCTACGTTCTGCCTATAATTTCTTAGTACTAGGCACAAAGTTGCCCAATGTTTTGTCCTTTTCTTGCTTCACTTACTCAAATCGTATTTCTAGTGTGCTCTTGACCATATTCTAGGGTGCATGCGGACAAGTTTAGTGGAAACTCACACCACTTCTTCTTCACATATATCCTACAAGCTGATACACACGCACAATCTCATTCTTTCATTCATATACTTTGAAATGGAGCAACACCACACTGCTTCGGAGTTGCTTGAAATGAAGTGGGGAAAAGGGAGGACAACCAAATAATACCCTTTGTCCGCTTCTCAAACAGTCATTCCTTGGGAGCTAT
The DNA here is from genome assembly GCA_015478945.1 of Trachelipus rathkii. Classification (NCBI taxonomy): domain Eukaryota; kingdom Metazoa; phylum Arthropoda; class Malacostraca; order Isopoda; family Trachelipodidae; genus Trachelipus; species Trachelipus rathkii. The sequence continues at coordinate 11,700 of JABUQX010110624.1, read as the reverse complement.
GCAACCTCTGGTGTTGGGGTTAATGCCTTTATGACTTTGCCACTTGCTTGTTTTAGTGCATTGTTTTCTTTGCACATTAAGTTCTGAAACAATAGCAGTCTATTTTAATTTTCACTTTGCTAATAATATCACCTCTTCCTCTACACCAGACATTTTGATATTGTACGAAACTTAGATGTTTGCGAGCTCAGAAAGCAAGCCCTACTCTCTTCCCTCTTACATTCTTTATCCTCAATATTTCCCAGGTGCTTGTTTTTGTTTTTCAAATTAAGAGTTCCAAGTTTTCTACCTTGTGACTTACGCTCTCTTTCGACAATCCATGACTAAATTTACTTCTTTTGTATATTTATCTATTAACGCTGTTGACTATTTTAAATTCGTTAACAATTTAAGTCCCAAAGTAGTATACGTTCTCTCACCTTTTTCTCTGTAATCATAACATTTATTTATTTATTTTTTTTGCAATTTCGATGTTCACCACAGGCAATGACTTTCTTCTAGGTCTCAAAGTGTACCCGTTGAACTTGCCTTCTATTTTCTACACGAAATAACCTTGAGCAGATGGTGAAATCCCTTATCCGTATCCTTGATAGTCTTGAAGAAGAACACAACATCTCTTTTACTTTACCTTAGTTAAAATCCTTCCGTCTCAGGGTTCCTCCGATCTTCTTTTGATCCCTTACTACTGTTCTATCTCTTCATTTCTTTAGTAGGAGAGACCCTACCTCACCTCACCCCACCCCACCTACTGCGAGGAAACGTTTTTGACATTTCAGTGCTTCAAACTTATGGAATTTGTGATCGTACATTTTGATTTCCATTGCAATGCTTAATTATCGGTTCACATTATCGAGAAGATTCTTTGAGGCATGGGGCGGACATTGCATTCTTTTATTTTGTCCTTCCCTTCTGCTAAAACTCATAACCTTGGTCTCTAACTCTTGATTATTCTCCTGCTATTCAACTTTGGGAATTTTCGTAGTCTTCAAAATCAAGAATCTTTTGATGTTCTTATTAAATCCTTGAATCGTTCAAAACCTATTCTCTGTAACTATAAACTCCTTTCTCTGTAGAAAAGGCAATATTCTTTTAAATTTCTTTTCCTCACTCTCTTTCTGGCGATATTTCAATGCTGTCTTGCCTCCTGCTAAAGTTCAACTAGTTCCACATTACAACGATTCCTCCTATGACTCCCTCAACCCCATTTATTCTTTATATTGTAATTTCGTCTAAAAATGTGATTTTTGCACTCTCTCTCTCGCTCTCTCTCTCTCTCTCTCTCTCTCTCTCTCTCTCTCTCTCTCTCTCTCTCTCTCTCTCTCTTTCTCATCTTAACACTTAAAAGGCGTATGGTCCTAACGGTATCCCATCTGTGGTTCTTACAACAGCTTGTGTTTTTGAGCCTGCACCCTCCCTACCCTGGTAAACCTTTTGTCTATACCTTTCACTTCAACCTTCTTATCTTGCACTAATTCATCTGTACCGTAAAAGGGGACTCCTCTTAACTCTTTAACTCTCGTTATATTGCTTTAATTAAATTCTGTACTTAAAAATTTTTTTTTGAATCTATTCTTTGTCGGAAGATTTGGAAGCACCTTAAAGCTTCTAATCTTAATTTCAGTTGACAGAATTGCTTTCCTAAGGAGCACTCTTCTGGTAATCTTTCATATTTTCCTTTTCTCTCCAACTCTTAATCCTTT
>JABUQX010110624.1:0-2500 GCA_015478945.1 Trachelipus rathkii | reverse complement strand
TAGAAAGTGCATTGAATTTGACTAACAGCATAATAAAAGATCAACAAAGAAAAAGATGGAACTTGAATGGAAGACATTGTTTTATATTGCAAAAAAAAAAAATAAAAAAAAAAAAAAAAAAAAAAAAATTAATAAAAAAAAAAGATGATATATATTAGATATAGATAATATATATATATATATATATATAGGGTGTAATAGGTATATGGGTTACTACGTATGAGATAATACCTATCTATATCAGAATTTAGTATATTATATAATGATTATTATTATTACCTATATATATTATATTATAGATAATATATATATAATATAAAAATTAGTATCCTGATGATATCTCGGCGTTACTTAAATCTACGTAGACATAATATATATTATATATATATATATATATATAAATAAATATATATATATATATTAATAATATATATATATGATAATATATATATATACGTAATAATATATATACATATATAGCTATATATACTATTTTATTTATAATAAAATAATCTATAATATATTCAAATACTTTAAAATATATAAATATATAGCTATTATATACTATAAGGTAATACTATAGGGTAATTATGCACAGTTAACCATATTTTAGAATTAATCATATATTAGAATATCTGAATTTATTTACTTATGATGACTTTCATTGTTAACATATTCAGATTCTCGGCATTACTGAGTCCTCCAAGGGTCTACTGGATTGATGAGCCATAATGAAACTGTTCTTGTAATTATTTCTGGAAATAGCGAATTTCCTCTTAAGCTAAGCTATTCTTTGCAATGGAACTCCAGTGATGAAGACACTGTGATAATTTTGACTGCAAAATATTAACTCTGGATTAACGACCTTGGATTATATATACTGTAGTGCCGTTAACGTTGCCCTCTTACATATGGGCAATATATAGAAACTTCCATTACAGGCACAGTTATAATCGAAGCAAGATGATGACAAAATAGCAGTGAGGCCAAAAATCTAGTTATAGGAAGAAAGTACCCATTGGAATAAAATTGAAGATGTAAATGAAGGAAAAAATGAGTTTTGAACTTCTAAGCAGCAACCTTGAAAAGATCCCCGAAGATATCGGTTAAAAACAAATTAACAGTGACCAAACCAATATTATGTCAATGAAATGCTGTCAGCTAGTATTAAAAATCAGGGAAATATATCGACCATCGAGTGACGCCATGAAATTCTCAGCGAGGCACCCGTAAAAGCCAGATGGCTAACAAAAACAAACAGAATCTTACTGCGTGGTTATATTTTTTACCACAAAAAGGAACATAAACAAAAATAAACTAAACAAACAGCGATGTACAATATAAAAAAAAAAAAAAAAAAAAAAAAAAAGAGCAAAAAAGACAAGAAAATAATAAAATATATCTCCAGGCCCATAATAGTTTTGAATAAGTCATCATGCTGTAAATGCAATCTGACTTGTTAGCAACGTAAATTTGTGGACCTTGATGTTCCATAATTTCAAGAACCTTGGAAACAAAAATCATTGCTATGATTATGGGGATGTGTTGAAGAGTGTTACTAAGTAACAACTCGTTACTAGTGGCATGAGTATGAAGAATAGATTATATTTTTGTACATGCATTAAAGATGAGACACAGAAAAAGAAGCGGATATAATATCAGCTGAATTATTGGAATTGGTATTTAATGTAACTCAAAGCGATAGAGGAGAGCGAGGCGGTATATTCACAGCTTGAAAAAGTGTATATGTTTAATAAACAGCACTGGGAAGAACAGTAAACATATTAATGCAGCATGCGTAAAATATGATTACGCTTGGATGATGACGACGAAAAGATAATACACATATACACCGCAGGAGCCACCCATGTTAAGAATTAGCATTTTGACGAAATAAACATTTGAAATAAGGAACCGAATTATACAAATTTTGTCTTCTCCTCGTCATCCCACTCAGCCTGTCCTGCGGATCGTGAGGCAACTTTGCTGAATAGATTTTATTTGGCAAGGGTTGAAACAAGTAACATTGTAGAGATCATGAAATATTCAGACATGCTATATAAATGTAGTGAATACGAAGCTCACAACGAGAAGTACTTGCGAATATCACTGGGCAAAAACAAAAAAACAAAAAAAAAAAAAAAAAAAAAAATCCAACTAACTGTTTATAGTTTATAACAAAAAAACAAGTAAAGGTGCGTAAAAAGGTCGTTACTCGTTTTTTTTTGCCCGTTGTTGGCAACAAGATAAATGTTTAGAACCTTTGTTAAATTTATTTATAACATACGCTGATGCAACAAAGGTAGATGGACACCACATATTACTATAATTATATAACTATACTAGTAATAATCATATAGAGTGCTGTAGATATCATCCACCGAAATATCTATATATTATAATCAGAGTATATATACTAACTCAGTGAGAATGAGTTATAAATATGTTAGTATAACTATATATAATATAGACGAAATATATATAGTGGTTATACTAATTA
>JABUQX010110623.1:0-25602 GCA_015478945.1 Trachelipus rathkii | reverse complement strand
TATTATTTTCATTTTGTGAGTCGGATATATATATATATATAATATATTATAATATATATAATATATATATATATATATAATAATATATATAAATATATATATATATATATATATATATATATAATATATATATATTATATATATATATATATTAATATATATATATATTATGTTATATATTATATATTTTATATTATATATATATATATATATTATATATATATAATATATTATATATATTATATAATATATATATTATATATATTATTATATATATATATATTATATATATATTTATATAATATATATTTTATTATATTATAATTATATATTATCAAATATTCGTGGTATTTCAAATTATAATTATAATATTATATATATTAAATATATTATATATTATATATATATAATATATTATATTATAGTATATAATTTTATACTATAATATATATATATTATATAATATATATATATATATATATATATTATACAAATATATATCTATATATATATATATATATATATATATATAAATTTTTATATATATATATATATATATATATATAATTATATATATATATATATTATAATATAATATATATATATATATATATATATTATATATATATATATATATATATATATTGAGAATAAATGTTTTAAAGAAAAAAATAGGAAAAATAAAAAAATTTCAAAAAAAGTTTTTCGAGTTTTTCTTACATTTCAGTTTTTTGAAACATATTCTGACAAAAAAAAGTAAGTGAAAGGAAAAAAAGTTTTATGTCCATGAAATTTGGTAAAAAAAACTTAAATATGTACATATAAACAGGTTGATGTTTTCATTCATACTCAGTTTGAATGTAAGGTGGTGTCACGAATACTTGACTGTTACTATTCGCAACGTTTTAGAAAATAGTTTTCAGACTCTCTAGATTGTCTATAAATTTTTTTTTTTATAAAAATGAAATTTAGTATCAGTTGTGTAAACATATCTTCATTAGTACGCTAAAATCGTGTTTTAGTGCTAAAGGCATTGAAATATCTTAAAATTCTAGATTTTATTGACATTTTTGTGGAAGAAGTCAAAAATCCAAAATTCTTACACCCCCCACCAAGAAAAGTTTTTTTTTGTTTTGTATTTTTTTTTAATAAAATAAAAGATGCAAAAGTTATTCATCAAAGAACGTCTTTCTTTCCAATAGATTATTAAATCGGAATTTTTTTGATAGAGTGTCCATAAATTCACAGAATTGGGCTTCAAACCCCTGCTGGGCTACACGTCATTCTTCTGGGTTGCTCCTGGGTTACAATAGCAACCAAGCAACGTCAATCAGGGCTCACAACATGTTTGCTTGCAGACAAATTTGCAATAAGATAAGTAAGACGAAAAAAAAATTTCACTCGCGCCAGAACTCGAACCACGACACAGCGTCGCCGTTAGACAATGTACATTAGGCTCTACCACTTCCCGATCCACCCCCCAAAAAAAGAAGGCATCTCGAAGTTTTCAAAATCTTCTGCCTTCGCTTTATCACTGCTTTGAAACTCGCATACTTATTTAAATCCACAGAAGGGTTGTTGTAACCCCTTCTGCGGCCACACGGGCTTCTACTGGGGTCTCCTGGGGTTTACAGAAGCACCCGACCAAGTCAAGAACGCAGACTAATGCGCACAACATGCTTGTTGCGACAAATTTGGCAATAATAAGACGAAAACATTTCACTATCGCGCCAGGGACTCGAACCATCCGACAACAGCGTTCGGCGTCGTTAGGACAATGTACAGGAGCTCTACACTAGTCCATCCGCCTTCCCCAAAAATAAGGCATCTTGAAAGTTTTAAACTTCCTGCTTCGATATCACTGCTTTGAAACTTCTGGATAAACTTATTTAAATTCAAAAGAAGGGGATTGTGGAACCCTCTACTGGGGACTACACTGGGTATTTACTGGGGTGCTCCTGGGTTACAGAGCAAACGACCATAGTCAAATAACGCCGACATGCGCACAAGATACTTGTTGTCACAAATTTGCAATAATAAGACGAAAAAAACTATTTCACTCACCGCCAGGACTCGAACCGATCGACAACAGCGTCGCTCGGTTAGACCAATGTACTAGGTTGCGCCGATCGCACCTGCGGTGCGGTTGCGGTGCGGTGCGTGGTTTTGCGCTCATTTGGTGCGGTGCGTGCGGTCGCTTCAAAAATTTTCAGCGATCTGTGCGGTTCTGCTAGTGCGTGCGCGTAAGAAAAAAATAAAAGTGCGGTGCTGGTGCGAGCACGAGAAAAAATAGTTGGTGGCGGGCGTGCGGTGCGTGGTGCGCGTCTTTTGATCGCACACGCACCGCACCAGTCTTCCCGACAAATTTCTTAAAAATTTTAAAAAAAAATGAAAAATTGAGTTGGATATATATATATATATATTATTAATATAAAAAGATTTAGAAAGATAATATATATATTTATATATATATATATATTATATATAGTATATAATATTATATATTATATATATATATATATATATTATTTATTATATATAATATATATATATAGATTATATTGGTTAGAATAAGAAGACATTTGTTTATCATCATAACAGCAGATGAGATCATTAAGTTCTTGTAACTCTTAACATAAATTTCAAGAGTAAGTTCATATGATTACTTGAATAAGTTAGTGAACTTTAATTGCTGGCCTGTATTTTATTAGTTCTTACTAAGCCATGGTCGAATGATTCAACGTGTTACCGCCAATGATTCTATATTTTGCAGAGAACTTCGGCGACGTCTTGTTGAATGTCACAAACATTCTAATGGTTGATATGACTGATGGAGGTTTGTTGTTGTTCACTTCAAGAAAGAAAACAGAATGTTTCTTTTATATTGGCACCAGCATCTCTCATGGACACATGTGAACATCAATCTGAGATAGGTTATCCCATTCGGCTTATAATATTCATTAAAATATACGTCACGAGATTATTCACGTGTGACCTTCAGTGAGAGTCAGAGCGACGACACAAAATTTTGTCTTCTGAAATAATTGTCAACGCATGACTACTCAGAGAAAAGCCCAAGAAACTGCTGATGAATCTAACCATTCGTCGGCTGGGAGAAGCCTAAACTTGGATGATGATTTGATAGATGGTAATTAATTCTGAAACTTTAGATTTAACTCTATCATACTTTTTCTTATCATATATAATATCTCTGTAGTTAATTTCGTTTTATAGTAGTGTGTTGAAAAAGAGACCGACAACTTTGGCTAGCCGTACAAAACCAAAGAATTTCAAACGTGATGAACAGAAGATCATCCATTACTATAATATCTGTAAATTTACTATATCCCATCCTTTATGATTTTTTCGCTTCATTGTTCCCATGTAAGATATTTTATATTAGTTTCAGCTGTAAAATCTGATTCCTTTTGTAAAGATGGATTTTGGGACCCTTTACCTTTTTTTCTCATTTTCCTTGTATTTTGCTATCTGCCCAAAGTAGTTCATAATCCCCTCCACCTCCTCTCCATGGATGTTATTCTTCCTTTCCGAGAATATTTACGATTGCAGTGTACGGTTTGCGTTGTCATGGGAATAAACTAATATCGAAGTAGATCCCAAACCACATTGTGATAAGGATACCATTGGGGGCAGATTGCATTACCACAGTTGGTGCTTCGAGCGCAATACTCACAAGTACGAGATCCTATTCAATATTAATATTGCTGAGATTTTGATTGTGACTCAAATTACTGTCACTACCTTGAGACGGCAATAGTCAGCCTAATTCTAATCAGTTTCTCACAAAAGTTGTTAAATTTTCTAAACAAGTTCCACAGAACATTTTCTAATCGCTATTCCGAGTTTTCCTGCAGGCGAATGCAATATTATTTTCAATATTTTGTGACATGCGAAAGCAATGCGAAGTATATATATATATAGTATATATATAGTATATATTATATAATAATATATACTATAATATTATATATATTATAATTATATATATATATATATATATATATATAATATAATTATATATTATTATTTTTAAAGATGTACGATAGTATCCGGCTATCTGGTATAGGCCCAGATATCGCGCCATTTGTGGGTGGATCGCGTATTGGTTAATATGGCCGATACTTCTTACTTTTTGGTGAAGAATTATGAGAAACTTTAGAAGTCATTATAATAAATTCTAGTTTCGATATATAAAAGGTAGTTATGGGACGAGAAATCGTATCGTCCTCAAAAAAATCGTGCATGATTTTTTCCAAATCGTCATCTCTTCGTAATGGTCAATTTCTGGCCTATTTAATTTTTGCCGATTAAGTAAGAAATATACACCAGGAAACTGAGAAAGGATTAATGTTCTTCATCATAATTTAAGAATTTTATGTCTGTCCATGGATGGTCTGGTATATTAATTTTTTTTAAAATCAATGTTTTGAATACTTACCATATATACATTAAAATTACCATAAATATTAAGTGAAATAAGGACATGAATTATTTTATTATAAGTAAATCCTTATTATAATCAAGAGAAATTATTATTATTACATTAAGGGAAAATTATTATTCTTTATAATATTTATTAATTATTATATTTATTATTATTATTAATTATTATTATTATTATTATTTATTATTATTATTCTTATTATTAATTATTATTATATTAATATTTATTACCCTACACCTTTTGCTCTGTTCGAGGACCAAGATTGGCTAAGAAATTCATTCAACTCGTTATATATATACCACTATAAAACTTCATTTCCATTAAATTCCTCTAAAGAGTGGAGTATGAGCCAACATTAATAGTCCTGTAACACGTCTCGAAAATCTCGAATCTCCTAAATTCGATGTTTTGTGACTTAAAATCTTTCTTCCTTCTACTACAATAATCTTGTGCTTCTGCTACTGTTTTCCTAACAGAACAGATTTTCAGCCTTTTTTGGAATATCTTACTACTTCCGGCGAGACTGTTATATCTTCTAATTCTCTATATAGGGGATTTCAATGTACAGAACACTGAATGGTTGGGCTCCTCTCCTACTGATTTAGGTGGGGAGGGGGCTGGGGAGGGACTGAATCATTCAGCATTCTGAAAGATCTGGAGCAACTAATTAAAAACCTACACACATTCTGGATCGTCCGAACCAATTCTTGAACACACCTGACCTATATTTCACCACTAGTCCTTCTCACTATAAATACACCCCCTTCTCTCCTATTGGTAAATCTGACCACAACCTTATATCTCATCATTTTATTAATACTTTCTCTTCAACAGCTCCAACCTGTCCTATGCGTTTTTTCTGGCACTTTGATCGGGCCGATTGTGGGTCTTGCGTCGCTTTTACGCTAAGTATAATTGGAGTTACTGCTTTGTCTCTGAAGTTGCTTCTGCTTCTGGAGATAAGGTGGGAGTTGTAATCGTTGATGGGATAAGTAAGTTTATTCGTTCTTAAACAAAATCTTTCTATCCTCAAAATCCATGGTTCGATCGTGCTTGTTCTCTGGCCATTTAGGCTGGAGACAGGGCGTATCGAGAGTGGAAAAAATCTCATTCTCATATCACACTCGCTAATTTTCACTCAGCTAGAAATCGTTGCAGGGATACTCTTCGACGAGCAAAGCAGGCTTTCATTAAACGAAAATGCCCTGACCTCCTTGGTTCTCCTACTGACAAATCTTTATGGCCTCTTGTCAAAACATCTCTAAGAGCTTCTGCAAATCTGTATTTCCTCCTCATATTCACTCTGATGGTTCTGTTGCTAATACTCCAACTGAAAAGGCCAATCTTTTTGGCCTCCTATTTTTCTCTATCTCAACCCTGAAAGATTCTGGCATTCCTCTTTCTCTTCCTCCTTCACCTCTTAGGTGTCCTACAGGTGTAATTACATTTGATCGGGTGCATGGGCTCCTGAAATCTATGAACGTAAGGAAGGCGGGTGGCCCGGATAGCATTTCTCCCCGAGTTTTGAGGGAGTGTGCTTCAGTACTGTATCGACGCCCCCTCGTTTCATACTATTTCTTCTCTATGTCCTCAATTACTGAGCACTTTCCTTCAGTGTTGGAAGCACGCTTATGTCCAAGCTATTCCGAAAAAAGGAAGAGGAAGCCGCTCTGATCCTTCTAACTATTGCCCTTTAGCTCTCACTTTGTATTCTTATCTAAGACCTTGAAACCCTTCTATCAAGGTCTCACTCTTAGATCATCTGGAATCTCTATCCCTTCTTTTCCCATCGCCAGTACGGCTTTCGGCGCTCAATGTCTACTGAGGCCGATTATACTTTCTTTATAACGGATTATGGTTCCCGCCATTAGAAAGTACGGGGAGACTTTCGTGGTGGCGCTTGACATATCCAAGGCATCTTGACACGGGTAGGCACGCGTCACTGTTCTTCAAGCTCCCCTCCTTTTGGGTTTTCTCCTTATCTTTAACTTATGGCAGCTTTCTTTTCAAAATCGTTCAATATCAGCTTTGTTGTTAATGGAGGTGCGACTTCTTCTTTTCTTCAATTAGTGTGTTCCTCAGGGTTCTGTCTTATTCTTGCTTATTCTTACTTTCCATTAATGATCTTTCCACCTTGCACATCTAACGTCTATCCACTCATGTATGCGTATGAAATCAATCCTTCATTCTTCCAACTTTTTCAAATGCTGCCTCCCGTCTTATTACTATCTAGAATTGCCTCTCGTCTAATTATTTCAACGGACTCTATCTCGCGTGATCTGGATAGAACATTTTCCTAGTATGGTTGTCTGAATCTAGTGGAAAATTTCCAATTCGTTAAACTACAAATCTCCGTCTCTAAGACACTTATCTAATTCTCTATCTCTTTCGACGGTTTCTCGTCTCTCCCTGTTGACAATATAAACATCTCTTAGCATTAACATAAACAAAAAAAATGTCTTGGAAACCTCACATCACAACGGTTGCTAGGGCGGCCTCAATTATTTGAGGCCGCCATAGCAACCGTTGGGAGTTTTGCTTAAACTGCGGGACTTTTTTTCCTCTTCTCAGCTACTCCAAGCTAACAAGGGTCTCATCCGCCCTTGTATGGAGTACTGTCTCATATCTTGGGAGGCTCTGGTCTCACCGGTCTTTTGGATTAGGGGTCAAGCTTAAAGTCAAAAAGGCTTATAAACTGCTCTGATAACTTTCCAGTTCATCTTGACCCTCTATTTTTGCAGCGCGATGTTTGTGCTTTATCTCATTTTCTATAGGTACCGCAGCGGAAAGTGCTCAAGTGAACTTACCACTCGCGTAACACGACCTTTACGACGCCCTCATAGCACAAAGGGTGCTGTGTCTGCACATTAGTATTGTGTCGATATTAGTAACTCCAGGCTAGTTCGCTGCGGTGCTTTCTTCTTTCCAGCCACCTAGGTTCTGTGGAATTCTCTTCCAATCTTCTGTTCCTGCTGAATTTAAATCTCCCTCACTGTAAAAGCCTGCGCTTGTGCTAATCTGCCGTAATTTGCGTTAAGATTGGTGAATTTTTGTAGTGTACAACACCCCTTCCTTGAAATAAGGCTCTCTCGCCGTCCATTGAGTAGTGGTGAATTCAAACTGCTATAATTATATTATATAATATTATATATATATTATATATATATTATATATATATAATATATATATATATATATATATTATATATATATATATATATATATTATATATATATTATATATATACTTATATATATATATATATATATATTATATAGTATATATATATTAGAGAGAGATGAGAGAGAGACGATAGAGAGAGAGAGGAGATGAGAGAAAGAAATTAGAAACAAAACCAAGATGTTAATGAATAATAGGAAAACTTTCTATGTATTAAAATCGCGTTCTTAATGTATTTTACACATTTAAATAAGAATGAAGTGAACACTATTTAATTCTTCCTTATTATTAATTTGTTTATAATTATATTAAAATATATAGAAAATATTTAAAACTTATACTTTTCAATAATCGTATATCGTCATTCGTCAAAATTTACATAAATTTCAGAGTCGTCGTCATCGTCAAAAACTGTTAATCATCGCCATCACCAGTAAGGGATTCTAATAAGGGATTCCTTAAGCTAGCTGAAACCCCACAAGAATGGCATCTTCGAGGGTGAACCACTTCTAGTATGCATTTAAATAGCATAACCCGAGGAGCTTGATCGCTTGACAAAAAAAAAAAAGATGAGGGAAGAGGAAATGGATTTTTTTGCAATCAACCCCCTGGCAACAGCACGGCATAGTGAAGATGGTGCGCTTTTCAGAAATAAACCTACTGAAGATGAGAATTTGGATATTTTGTTAGACTTTGATAAGTTCATGGCCGGAAATTGCATGACTTCTCATTCACCTTCAAAGAATCACACAAAGGAACCCCATCGAAAAAACTGAAGAGACATTCATCAAGGAGCAAAGATAATTGAAATTTTGCATCTGTGAAAGAGGAGATGAGCCTCTACGAAAACATATGGAGATGCTGCTTACAGAAGAGAATCCTTTCATGTCTTGTGGCATGGAAATGGGCACCCTAAGGTTTCCTTATTATTATTCAGGGCTTTGGCAAAGCAAAATATTTTATCAGCCCCATCCCTTCATCAGTCGAGAGCGAGTGTATTTTTAGTGTAGGTGAGTATGTAAACACCCCAAAAAGGAACAGGGCTGCTCGCCAGATACTAGTGAAAGCTTAATGTGTTTTGGCATCACAATTTGAGAAATTTTTTGTGAATTTAAGTTATTGGAAGGATATCTATCTTTTATTCTTAAAGGAGTATCTAATCTTTTATCTTAAAGGAGAGTATATTATTATATATGTCATTGTTTTGAATAATTAGCGTTTTTTAATTTTGTTCTTTCCAACTAATTAAAATGAGGTCTCTTCTTTCATAAATTTTATTCTTTATATTGTAGCTAGTAAAAGAATCTTCTTGTAAATTATCCTGTTTAAAAACATAAAAGCAGTAGCTAAAAACTTTGTAATACATTAACTGGAAGATTCGAAATGGAATATTTTTAATAAACACGACATAAAAAAAGTATCCATATATTATTTGCATTTATTATTCCGTAAAGATAACTATTCTAATTTATAAAATAAATATATTTTGGCACAACCAAATATAAAATAAATGACTAAGTATTGTTGTCATGGAGTTCAATCCTGAGTAGCCTAGCAGTACACAAATGTTTTTATCTTATAACTGTGTATTTATTACATTAATTAAAGTATCGGTATCGCTAAAAAAAATAGAGTATCGGAATCGGCCTCTTTTCTGGTATCTTAGACACTCTGAACATATATATATATATATATATATATATTTATTATTATAAATATATATAATATTATATAATATTATTATATTATATATATATATATTATTATATTATATATATATAATATATATATATATAAATATGTATAATTATATATTATATATATATACTATATATATATATATATATATATATATATATATATATTATATATATATAATATAGTATATATATATATATTATATATAATATATATATATATTATATATATAATTATATATATATTTCTTCACACTTTTCTTCACCAACTTTCTTTTCTCAAGAAAAAAATAGTTGCTGGAATTGTACAGTTACAACAATTTTATCTTTTCTTGTGAATTTTACAAAATTAAAGATATCGTACTGTGTTATTAAAGTACTGCACGCAAAAGTGTTTATAGGGTATGTTTGGAAAAATAGGAAAGTGGTTGGAGTATGTTCACAGACTTTACCCAGTGGTAAGTACATTCAGATTGCAAGCATAGCTGTTTAAGTCCGAGCGGTCAGAGAAGCAAGAGAAATATGAGACGTGTAGAAAGGTGCCAGAAAACCATTCTCAGTGGAGGCAGGTATGTGATTAAGAGTTTTCAGAAGAGCAGTGTCCGTTATAATAATGATGAAATAAAGGAGAGTAACGCAACAATTCGCTTGATAAACGCAAAAGCCCTAGAACCAACCATTTGAAGAGAGCAGTGTGAGTGGATATCACTCCAGATGGTGAGGCCATACCATATTACAAGGGTCAACGACCCCCTATAAGATATCAAACTGATTGTGGCTGATGTAAAAAAAATCATGAATGGGCCTCAGAACACCCAACCTTTTAGAAGCTTGTTTATAATACGAGAATAGTTATGATGAATATATCCAATTTAAGGACACGAAAAAAAATTAAACACCAAGAAATATTAAGGACAGACGAAGGTTTGCACTTTAGTGTTTTTCAAAGAAGATGTATTAGCCGTGTGAAGATTATATTGGAGTGGCAAAGAGGATGGGGCTGAGCTTTGAGTAATGAAAAACAACCTTGTAATCAATTCCTCAAAAGAAAAATTCGTAGAAAGATCAGTATGCTAGATTGATTCCACGGTGGTGCCCTTCTAACGTGTAGCTAATTGTTGTTGTAAAGGGACGTCTATTCAAAATGAGGGAAACATATGAAGGCTTTAATGTCTCTTGGATAGGAGTGAATTGCGTGATGAAGCAATAGAGAGAGAAAGGTCTTTTATGAAAAGTAGGAAGAGTTAGGATAAAACACACGAGCAACACCACATATTTTATAGATTTAATATGGAATGTAGTGTATGGCATTCACCGAAAATTACTGAAGGAAAGAGGGCCAAGAGACAGAAAGACTAGAAAGAAGAGCTCTCTACGAAAAGCTGCATTGGCAATGCAGAGAAAAAGATTAGAAGGAATTGAATGTTTTCTAAACCTTTCCGCTAGGATAGATTCGAAAACTTATAGAAAAAAAAACAGGAAGTTAGAGAGATGGCTGATAGTGGAGGTTTGAGATTGATCCTTTTATTGTTAAGGATGCCACCCTTCCAAGCAAACGAAAATAAGGCCAAAGTAGAAAGATAGAGACGGAATAATTTAATAAGGCAAAGTGCAAGCTTGAAAGCACAAGTTTTGAGAACTATCGGAGGAATACCATTAGAACCGTAAGCTTTCTTGGTTCTAAGCTCTGAAAAAACAGAAATAACACCTTTTGAAGAAATTACAAATTAGGCATAAGTATTTTGGGGGGAGGGTGAGAAGAAGGGAATAGCAATTGAATTTTCTAGAGGTGAGTGAATTAGAAGGAAAGGTTGAGCAGAGTTCAAGCTTAATTGGTAAGGTTTAACGGCAGATTATGCAGACTGGAGAAAATACTAAAAAAAGGCAAGAGAAGAAGCAAAGTTAAGAGTTAACATTTCTTGAAAAATGTCCAGAAAGGACGTGAAGAAGAGGAGCCAGTAAGATTGTTCGCATTTCTACTGGGAAAAGAGTTTTTTAGTGTCATGGAGAATAAATTTTTGCACGATTTTGGGTATGTGAAATATAAGTTGCATGCAGTTTTGGGAATTGAAGCTGACAGTAAATTCCTAAGGCAGCGTCCTGTGGTTAATAGGACGAGAACAAGCAGAGTTAAACAAGGTTATTCCGGTTTAGTTGAAGGTAAAAGATCATAGCGTGCAACAGCCGCCTATGCCAGAGAAGAAATAACTCCGTGCTTTGTCACACTCCGAGAGACTCCTTCCAGCGGAAGCTTAGTCATTCCATTGGGAAAATCAAAGATAGTACGACCGCAAGTCTGACCAGTTAGGAGAACCGAAGTGCAAAAACGTTTTCTCGCCATAGGCGGGGGTCTTTCCTGCGGAAGACTTGAAGAGATAGAACAGAAACAGAGATATGAGAGTGAATCGAGGAAACCCATGAGCGAGGAAAGATTAACAGAAATAAGGCTATAAAGAATTAGAGATTAGAAAAGGATTAATGGATATGTTGGGGTTCATCTCAAAAGGCGAGCAGAGATACGAGTAGGGAGCTGCCACTAAAATGCTCGAAGGTAATTCTGGATTAGGAAAGTCGCGTTAGCAAGTCATCAACTTTATCTTGCAGGAATTAGAGAAAGCAGTTGGCCGTGCAAGTGAAACGTATGAAATAAACCAAGAATGATGAATTCAGAGAAAATGTGAGAAGAGATGAGAATGTTTTCTAAATTTAATTATGACAGGTTAAATTAGCCATTTTAGTAGAATATGTTCGAACTCCAGGATCAAAGACATGGAAAAAGCCATTTGCAACACATTGCGCACAACTGCCTTTGGCTGAAAATTGAAAGGAAAGATTAATAGTAGGAAATCAACAGGAGTAGAGCTTGAAGTAGAACGCTCAAAAAAACCAAGTTTCGGTTTATGAATAAGAGATGAGGTTTTAGAGGAGGGAGGAGTGATGTTCAACAAAATGAAAATTAGATTTTTAAAACCGAGAAGGTAACAAGTAATCATTGAAGAGAGGAGACCGTACATCAAAATAGGCCGGCAATTCTGTGACGCACCAACTCCATCACCGCGAGGAACGTCAATGGCCTTTAATGTGATGCAGCAGTAAGAGTGGATAAGGGTTATTTTTGAAAGCCATTTTTCTTGAATTTTCGAAGACTAATCTTGAGGTTGCCATTTATATATTTTTTTATATTTTTTATATAAGGAAAATGTTGTCTGTAATAGTTTTTATATGTATATGTGTAAAGGAGAGCTTCCCATCAATGTAAGAAGGAATATAGAATGAGCACAAAAGGGACGAGCAATTGGGCACTGGAGCTGCCATTGGGATTGTATTCATAAGGACTCCAATATTTATGCCCAATTGTGGGTAAATCTCATCGCTTTAAAGAGCTCATACTTCCCTCTCAACCATATATGTGGTATAACAAACATAAAAATTAATATATATATATATATTTATATATATATATATACATATATATTTAAATATATCTTTGGATACAAATAGATATATAATTAGAAACCCTCTTCGTCTATTATAAACATCATACCATATATATATAATATAATATATTATATATATATATATATATCGGTGCTGGTTTACGGTGCGGTGCGTGGTGCGCAAATTTGGGTGCGGTGCGTCGTTGCGCTGTTGTTTCGCTCTCGGTGCGGTTGCGGTTGCGGTGTGCATCGAAAAGAAGGCCGGTGCTTGGTGTGCTTGTGCGTGCGTAGATTGAAGGGTGGTGTATGGTGCGGTGCTGGGTGCACGACCTCCCGTGCCGGAGCGGTGTTGGTGCGCAAAATCCGGTGACTCGGCCAACACTTACAATTGTACAGGCAGCTCTACCACTAGTCAATAATCCACATTGCCAAAAAAAAAGTCACTTTGGGAAGTTTCAAATATTCTGCCGCACTTTGATATCACCGCTTTTGAAACTCAATTACTTATTTAAATTCCACAGAAGGGGCGTTGGAACCCGTCTTCTGGGGCTACACGGCATTCTTTAGGGGTGCTCATGGGTTACAGGAGCAACTTACCAAAGTCAAGGGAACGCCTAGAAGGCGCAGAAAATGTTTGTTGCGCAAATTACAATAATAGCGAAAAAAATTTCACTCGTGCTGGACTCGAGCCATCGACAACAGCGCTTCGCGTTAGACAATTTTTAGACAATGTAGAGGTGGCTCTACCACTAGTCTGATCCCCCTCCTCCCCCAAAAAAAAGGCATCTCGGAACAGTGTTTTCAAACCTCCTGCTTCGATATCACTGCTTTGAAAACCCGATTACTTATTTAAAACCCACAAAGGTGTTGGAAACCCCCTTCTGGGGCACACGGCATTACTTCAGTGGGTTGCCTCATGGATTACAGAAGCAACCTACAAAATTTATATTAACGCCAAAAGGCGCACAACATGCTTGTTACGACCAAATTTGCAATAATAAGACGAAAAAAAATTCACTTGCGCCCAGGACTCGAACCATCGAAACAGCGTCATCCTTTAGACAATGTCACAAGTATGCTCTACCACTTAGTCCGATCCACCTCAACCCAAAATAAGAAGGAATCTCGCGAAGCTTTTCAAATCTCCTGGCTTCGACATCACTGCTTTGAAAATCTGTACTTTATTTTAATCCATACAAGGGTGGTTGGAAACCTTTCTGGGGTTACACGGCATTCTTTAGGGGTGCTCATGCGGTTACAGGAGCAACGACCAAAGTCAAGAAACGCCGGCATGCACACAAGATACTGTTGCCACAAATTTGCAATAAGAAGACGAAAAAAAATTCACTCGCGCCTAGGACTCGAACCATCGACAACATCGTCGCCGTCAGACAATGTTACAAGAGGCCTGCCACTAGTCCGATCCGTCCTCCCTAAAAAGAAGTCATCTCGCAAGTTTTCAAAATCTCCTGCACCTAAATCGATATCACGCTTTGCAACTCGATTTACTTATTTAAATCCACAGAAGGGTGGTTATTGCAACCCGTTCTGGGGCTACACGGCATTCTTCAAGGGTGCTCATGGTGTAACAGGAGCCAACGGACCAAAGTCAAGATCGACGACATACGCACAACATTGCTTGTTACGACAAATTGCAATAATTAGACGAAAAAATTTCACCGCGCCAGGACTACGAACCTCGACAAACAGCGTCGCCGTAGACAATGCTACAGTAGGCTCTAACCCACTATAGTCCGATCCGCCTCCAAAAAAAGAAGGCATCACGAAACAGTTTTCAAGTCACCTACTTCGACATCACTGCTTTGAAAATCTGTACTTATTTAAATCAATAGAAGGTTGCTTTGGAACCTATATATATATATATATATATATTATATATATATATATATATATATATATATATATATATATATATATATTATATATATTATATATATATAATAATATATATTTATATATATATTTATATATATATATATATATATATATATTTATATATATATATATATATATATATTATATATTATAAAATTTAATATATATATAATATATATATATATATATTATATATATATATATATATATATATTATATATTATATATATATTAATATATATTATTAATATCATATATATATATATATATATATATATATCATTATTATATATATATAATATTAGATATATATAATAATATATATTAATATATATATTATATATATATATATGTAATATTATATATATATATAATGAGTATATATTATTATTAATATATATAATATATAATATATTTAATTATATATCATATATATATATGAGAATAAAGTTTTTTTCTTGCCGTCTAAAAAATGAAAAATTTTCCAATGTTTATTTGCGTTTTTCTACCCAATTCATTTTTTCCTTACATGAAAATATAAAAAATATTTCATTAAAAAAAAAAAACGAAACAGATTTTTTTTCTATTCAAAATTTGGTACCCAAGCCTCACATATAAACGTTGTAAACAAACTGACGTTTTATATTTAAACATGTTGTGGGTAGAACGTAAAGTTGCGTAGCAACCATGGCCTTGTACTATTCTCTGTTCAAAAATTTTGAAAGTACTTTTCAGAGATTGTAAAAAAAAATTTTTAAAAAACAAATTTTCAAATAAGGTGTCTAAATAAAATTTATTACCACAGTAAAATTGGAGTATTTTAGTGCAAAAAACAATGAAAATATCTTTGAAAATTAAAAGATTTTATGGCCAGTTTTTGTGGAAATTCAAAAAAAAAAAATTCCTCTCTTCACCCTAAAACTGTTCAAAAACGAACAGTTTTTTTTGTTTGTTTTTTTCATAAAATATTAAAGATATGCATAGTGTTCATCAAAAAAAACATTTACTTTTATCGGTTTGGAATAGTTGAGGTTTTGCTATGAAGTCTCCCCTTAATTAATTTAAAGTCTAGGGTACGGAAATTCATGGTTCTAAAGTTGTAGCATTTTCATTATATATTATAAGTACTTTTGTTTATAGGATGTATTATAAACTCTTCTACATTATATTAGGATTTATTTTCAATATACTGAGACGTATCTTTCCATCATCATCAAATAGATGTTCACATCCAGATGCTATATAAATAAAATCTCAGGCCGTCCGTTATTTCGCAGGATTGCAGAGCCGGAGCCGGAGCCGGAGTTGGAGCCGGAGTCGGAGCTGGAGCCGGAGCCGGAGCAGGAGCCAGAGCAGGAGCCAGGCCCGGGCTCGAGAAACGAAACGGGTTTAAATAGGGCCATAGAAAGATGAAACCTTTTCTTCACAAACGACAGGAGAAAGGAGCAGGAACCGGAGCCGAAAAGCAAATTAGAAATGAAGCGAGTGAAACAAAGGAGACCCAACGGAGGGGAAAGAACGGTGGAAAAGGAACGAGTAAGGGCAGAGCTGCCACAGCCTCGCAGGAAAACGATTGCTGAGGAGCCGGAGAAGAGAGAGAGTAGAGAGTAAATAGTATATGAAAGAGAGAGAGATATATAGAATAGAGAGAGAGAAAGAAGATAGAGAATATGAGAGAAAGGAATATAAGAGATTAGAAGAGATAGAAAGATAGAGAGATAGAGAGCAGAAAGAGAAGATGGAGCGAGCGAAATTTGACTGAACGCTCACGAGGCGGACGAAGAGGCTGAACGTCCTGGAAAAAGACATGAAAAATTTAAAAGTAACGGAAACCGGGAACTGACAGAGAACCGAAAAAGCAAAGGCGATAAACTAAAAGAAAGGGGAGATAAGTAAGGCGCAGGGAGGGGTGGGGGGACTGATGGGGTAGATGGACGGGGTGGAGCCTGCGATCTAAGGTTAAGGGAGTGGTTCAGAGGGTGAGGAGCGGAGGCACCGGCACGCCCAAGCCAAAGAACGTGACCGAAGCAGAAGAAGAGGACTAAGCATCAGGAAAAACCGCACAAATGCAGACCACGCGAACAATAAGAAAAAAAACCAGGAGATCCAGTAGAATAGATAAGACAGGAAGAAACCTCATGCGGCCTAGCCAGACGGCCCAGTCAACGAAATAGAACCAAGCATCCAAACAGCTGAGGCAAAGCCAAAAGCACCGTGGGCCGGGCAAGAACGACAGAGAGCACCAAGCAGACCACGAAAAGGAAAAAAACGAGAGCGAATGGACAGGCAACCCACACACAAGTGCGTGAAAAGTGTGGGCATATGCATAACAAGGAAGGGTAACTAAAACACGGGAACGAGAAAACCGCCAAGGGGGGAGGCAAAAAGTACAGTGAGACCCAAACCTCCATAGACCGAGCCAAGCCGGCTAAAGGGGACAATCAGGCCCTGCAACAACCTCTGTGACAACCAGGGCCAAAGGAACGAACCCGAGGACCGCCAACGTGAGGGAAAGACAACAAACCGAGAGGGCATTAAGGAAAGGCAAGTGAAATTAGTAATGAATAGCCTGAAAAGAAGTGAGGATAACGGAGCGACGAGAAAAAACGTTCGAGGAAGAGAGAGAGTGTTTTGGGGAGAGAGAGAGATCCAGGGTTGCAAGGGAGAAAGAAATATGACAGAAGGGGCTCGCGGTAAGGAAGCGGAAGAAAAAACCAGGCGGGCGGGCCAACAGCGGGCCGGGGCGAATCGCAGCGGAGGGGGGCGCGTACGGCGCGAAAAATGCGCGCAGAAGGGCGAGGGAGGAGGCGGGGCTGGCGTATCCACGTAGACGACGACCGTAAAGAGAGAGAATGCACGCAAATGATACAGAAGAACTCAGGAGGACTAAGTAGGAGGGGGGGGGGGGAAGGGCCTCAATAGGGAAGAAAAAGGAGGAAAACAGCAGTTCGGGTCTAGGTTTTGGACGGAGGTCTGGACACGCGGCCAAGAGGGCAAAAGTGACGCAGAAATGGGGCAGCAGGCAAGGACGCGAACAGAACCGAAGAAAAAAAAAGAGGAAAAGCAGGGAACGGAAAAAGACGGAGGACCGAAACGGACAAGAGGGAGAAGGGCAACCAAGGGAGCAAGGCTGGAGCAAGCCCGGGTAAGCCAGGAAGGAAAAGGGGCGAATCAGCAGCAGCTGGCTCGCGGGGGAGAGCAGCGGCCAATGGGCGCAGGAAATGCGGCAAAACGCCGGCCAAGCCAAAAAGGGGGAAAGAAACCCGCGAGTAGGATGAGTAGGAAGAGGAGATAGAGGAGAAGGTGAGAATGAGAGATGAGAGTAAGGGGAGAGGAGGAGGGTATAGATTTGGCTAAAAGGGAAGCAAAAAAGAAAAAGAAGGCGCAAAAAAAGCAAGATGGAAAAGCGAAGGCGGCTTACAGAATTCCATCAAACGAAGTAGTAAAGGAAGAATGAAAGACCGAAAAAGAGTAAGATGGGCAAACGGAGGGGGAGAAAAGGAGGAAAGACGAGCGGAAGAAAGCGAGCAGAAGACGATGTATCATGGGTAGACCCGTACAAAAAAGTCAGTAAATAATTAACCTAAAAGTATTTGATGGTATATTAGTCTTGCAAGAATGCAAAAGGAGAAAGACATGATTAAATGGCAAGAAAGGAAAGGAGGAAGTCATTTGAGAGTGAAAATATATATACAAAAGTGAAAACAAAAAAGAAAAAAGTGACCGATGAACGAAGAGAAATAGACATGAGCACAAGAAGTGTGCAGAGTTTAAAGGGGGAAAGATGGAAAATTAATCCGTAGGAAATACAAGGCAAGGAGTGCAGGGACAAGTAGGTGAAGGGGGCGTGGAGGCCAAGAAGAAACAGGGAAGGGACGCGAGGGAAACAAAGTCAGGATAGGATTAGTGAAATAATGATGAGTAAAGAGATAGATAGGATAGAAGAGGAATGAGTAAGAGGAATTAGGAGTTAGTGAGAGGAAGCGAGGTGGAAAGGATAGAGGGAGAGACTGGGAACAGGACAAGCAGCAAACGCGAAAAAAAGAAAGAAAAGAGGAGGCAATTTACAATCGTATGTGGGAAGCAAGGAATAAGAGAGAATAGAGATAAATAGAGAAGAGAGATAAGATTGATAGAGAGAGATAGATATAGTGAGAGAGATAAGAGAAAAAGATATAGTAGAGAAGTAGTAATGAAGAGATAAGAATAGAGATATAATATAGAGCAGTATAACATAGATATACGGGGATAGAAGATATTATGAAGACTAGATAGATAAGAGAGAGAGTAGAAGATAGAGATGACGTCGTAGAATAGAGACAATAGAGGAGATACAAGTCTAAAAAAATAGCAAATTTAGATGAAGATGAGAGATAAAGAGAGAGAGATAAAGGAGGAGAGAGATATAGAGGAGAGAGAGAGAGATATTGAATTAAAGATAAAATAAGGTATATATATAAACGAATGAGAGAGATAGTGAAGAATTAATAAGAATAAGGACAATACGAGAGAAGAGAGAGAGCACGAGACAAGCCTGACCGAAAAGAATGCGTTGAGAAAAAATATGGCAAGGACGCAACGCGAGCCACGAAGGGGTCGGGTTACAAATCGCCCAGTGTGGTAAGAAGCGATAGAGGGAAGCTGAAGAGGGCGGAATGTGGCGCAATGAGGGCAAGGAAAAAGAAAGTGAAAAAGAAAGGGAAAAAGGCCAGAAAGAGGAAAAAATAGGTAAAAGCGCTGAAGGCTCCGCTATAAACGACACGGGCCAAAAGAGGCAAAGGGGGAAACATGCACGGGGGGAAAGGAGGGGAGTAGGGACAGGACGAGGGGAGAAAACACAGAAGAGTAATGGTGCAAAGTGTGAGGTGGCAGGGGGATAATTGAAAGGGGAAAAAAGAGCAGGACTTTCGGTCCATGGAAAAGCAGAGACGCAACCAGATGGAGTGATAGCTGTGTTCGGGGAATCGGAACGGCCTCGAGCCTCGAAGTGTAGGGAAGACAGGACTTGACGGCAATGATCGAAGAAAGCTCAGGGGATATATAATATAGAGAAATATAGAAGATAAAGATAAAGAGAGAGATAAGATACTATATGAGAGCACAGAAAGTAATATTTACTGAGAGAAGGACTTAAATAACTGACTTAAAGAAGAGACTCAGATTGTGATAGAAGTAAGAGGATTATTGTATGAAGAGAGAGATGAGTTGGAAACTGCAGCAAAGCGGGAGAAGATGTTTGCACCAACAGTAGGTTCGTTTTTAGGAATGAGTAGTTGGCAATGGGGGATAGGTGGGTTTAGGGTAACATGTTGGGATGCAAGGATGGGGGGGGGTGTTATTGGGTATATGTAATTAACAAATAAACTAAATGGCGTTCATAATCAGTCAGTTGTATTTTGGTACGGTTTTTTATAGATTTTTTGCTCCTCCTCCTACAGCTCACGTGCTTTCGCTTTGCTCCATACTGATTTGTTCTCTTCCTTTATTATGTCATGAACGATTGGATGGCATTGACCAGTTGATAGTGGACTTAAATAAGCTAATATAAGGCATAGATATTATACCTAACCGATTGCTCTGCCTCAGAAGGGGTAAAAAGTTTGTGAACGGTATAAAATTTAAAAGTCGGGACTTTTAAAACATTCTCTGGTAGCAAGTAAGGCAAATGAATTTAATGTAAAAATAAGGGAAAACTTTAACACTCCACCCACCTTACTCAAATTAAAATAACGATTAGAGCTAATATATTAAACAATCACTAATACATACTTACTACCCGTTGATCTTTGTTAATCGACTGGTTATAAAAAAATCACACGGCATAGAAGACTTTTACAGTTGAGTTATATAAGACTTTATAATAGTCATATGAGAATAAGATTTCCCTGTATTTAAATTCGATAATCTGTATGTACTATGAGGATAAAATTTGAGTTGAATCCCTTTCTGGGGGAAAAAATGATATTAAGTAGGTGTTATAAAAACTGTTAGAATCTTTACGAATCTTGTATAGATAATATGATCAGTAAAATTAATATTTCGACTTAATGAGTTTCTTATAAATAATAAACTTTGAGATGGTATTAATGGAAGAAATACTAATAACGATCCATCAATTGTTGATTGCTGGAATGGTAGCGAACTTTATAGGTAGGAATTTAAATGAATACAATAACATTATTATAATGTCATTTCTTAATAAGTATCAATATATTGCTACTTATCAATATTAATATAGTCTTGACGAGTATATAGCTTTATTGTATGCTACTAGTATAGTTACGTGTATTACTATTGCTAATAAGTAATGTACACTGCACCACGGAAATGTCATATATATATTGAGCTATGAAATTATTAATTAATCTATATCTTTTCTCCCTTATTTCATGTATTATATTATTATATTATATATATTAGATTAAATTATTATATTATTAGACGTTTTGTATATATATAATTTCGATATATAATAATAAGTTTAGAAAAGGACTTCTAAATATAATTTAATATTTCATAGAAAACAAAAATCTAGGTAAAAATAAAAAATTTAGCGAAACAAAAACAATAAATGAACCAAAGGAATATCTTGATAAGTTAAAAAATAGAATATAGAAAGTAATATGAATTCACTTAGATAAGGAAACAATGCTAGATAGGAAAGATTAACAAAAGGTCTACAAAATTTAAAAAATTATTACAACAATAAAACCTAAGTAAGCTCTAAAACATGCTCATTCCTAATTTTTTTAATTTTTACATAGTGGTATTGAACCATACAATCTCTCCTGATATCAATATATATATCTGAGAAAGTATGAATAAATTAAAAGATAGTTCGTTCTATTTAATATATCTAACATTTGTTAAGCGTGTCCTTAGAGAAGAATACAAACTCGAGGCATCTGTCACAAGTGCCCACAGACAGAGCATAGTATGCAAAAAAATCGTATACAAGAGAGTAAATACACTGAGAAACACACCCCACTGTTAGACAAAAGGAGGTAGGGAATATAAAACACGCTCCATCAGAACCACAAGTTATTTGTGTGTTATAAGTCTATTTATTCCTCACTATGAAATATGAATTAAGAAAAAGGAGAGAAGAGTATAGGTGGAAGGTAATGAAAGTAAACAAGTGAGAGGAAGGAGGAAAAAGATGAAAATCAAAGTAATGAATAAAAGATACTCAAGAAGGTAGGAGAATATCTAATATATATATATGAAGAAAGCGTGAAGTATAAAATCGCAAGTATTGTAAGTTGAGATATTAACTTGTATTGGATTAATATTGATTAGCTCTCTGAGTGAGAAGGTAAAACTCAACACACCGGAAAAAGAGCACAAATTATAGTTGTTTTTCGATGTCAGGTTTTGCTACACGTAGATTAGTAATTGTGTTGAATGTTCGTTAAATGAATTAAAAACGATTATATTATGAGTGTTGTAATCTGTAATATACTATTGCGTGTCTCGGTTACCGCCCCTTTTTTAATTGTAAACGACACACCAAGAAGTAGAAATACAGTAAAAGAAAAATAATAAAAGGAGATATTGTGAGAGATATATATGAACAAGAATAGTTTAGCGATGCTGGTCTCCCATCCAGGTATATATTTATGTATTTATAGAATTTTTTTACATTTATGTTTTATTATAAAAGTTTAAGGGAAGCAAAATAAAGAGAGTTTTCCGTTATTCGTAGTTATGAAGGATATAAAATGAAGGGTTATAAAATATAGTAAATTATAAGACTAATTTTTGAGGAGATGTTAATATCTATAGGAAGTGATCAGGATAAAGAAATATTTTAATTTTAGATGAAAAGAAGATGAATAAAGTTAATGACTAAAATGAATTTTATTCCTTTAAACAACGAAAGATCATACAATTGCGATTTAAATGAGATGAGAAAGCAGTACAGGGCAATTGCGGAGAAAAATAGAAGTAGCATAAAGAAAAGTTAAAAAAGTTGATATATAATATATTTAGAATGAAGATAAGTAGCTGATTATATATATTAATGAATAGGACAATTGACTAATTAAGCATGAAAACCACGTATGGTATGGAGAATGTTATGAGGAGAGAATACAACTATATGTATGATGTTACATATAAATCTAAAAATTTTCTCGTTTGTATTTTGTTTTAAAATAAATTTTAATTTATGTAAATAATTTGGTTGGAAATTCTGTGGAATGTTAAAGACCGCATTAAAAACAGAAGATTGCTATATTTATTGAATGAAGTATTTATGTGATACACATATATTAAAACAAGATGATTGTAAATATATAAGGTATATTCATATTGAGAAAAATGTTAAAAAATAGTAGAATACAATTATATAAGATAATTACAATAAAATATATCTAATATTAATATCTAAGAAAAAAGAATGAAAATAACTAAAAATATTAAATACTAAAAAATATCACCTCCATTAACGAAAAGACAAAGAATAAACAAGAAAAATGAAAAAATATGGACAAGTTATGAGAAGTATATATATGATAAAGAATATTATAATTATTAGATACAATCATTCAATAATAGATTGAAAAGAATTATATACTAACTCTTAAATGAACAGTTAGTTAATATCAAGAAGTAAATTAATGGAGATTAAATTAATAATACAAGCTGCTAATCAGATTCGTCCATTACCATGACAAGTGAGTTAATAATTAGGATATTTCAAAGTCTACTTATGGCGTTAACTTGAGAATCAAAAAATAAATATAGAAGAAAAAAACAAACAGGTTTTCATTGTTTTGCCCAACCCTGAATTATTATAAATTATGCTAAAAAATGTATTTATTGCCTTAATCTATGGTTATTAATCAAAGTGACACATTTAAATATCATATGGTCTACTTACGTCAGGAATCTGAGATTGATGTTACAAAACACCTTTAAATCTTAAATTGGTTTCTTTTAGCTTTCTTTTAGAATGAAATAAAAAGTAAATTGATAGAAAAACCGCTTTAGTAAATAATATCTAAATTTTTAAGAATGGCAACCTTTGATTAAAGAAGAGAATCATCTGTGCATTTTAATTTGTTAAATACTAAAACAAAAGAAACATGTTGATAGTTAATTTAAAAGAAATATTGGAATAAAGAACAATAATAGAAAAATTTTAAAAAAACTTTCAATACATATGACCAATTAGCGCTCATTTGTGGAAAGGAAAAAAAATTATTTAAGATCAATAACAAAATCCTCATTAGAAAACTTTGTTTAAAAGAAGATTTTTGAATAAAGTAAAAAAGAATTCCGGTTTGGCACACATTGTCATTGAGAGAATGCCCAATATGTGATAAAAAACTATTCACGGGAAATATGGAAGCAGGACCTGTGGTAGATTTGCTATTTATCAAATTAAATAAGGATAAAAATTTCTATATTAAATGTTTTTTGGTATGTATTGAAACTAACTAAATTTTTAATTATAATAACGGTCAAAATATTCAAATAAAATTTTGCTTCAAAATTAAATACCAGTAAAGAAATTATAGATATAGCGTAATGAAATAATAATGGAATTATATGTTTGGAAGTGCCTAATGTATTTATGTCTGAATGCAGGAAAGAATTTTCACAAAATGAAGATATGAAACTTTTCACACACAAAATAATAGAAACCCTATTCATGATTAATAGAAATATCATGCCGTCTATGAATAGCTCCATGATAATATGGTTATGTTTTGAAAAGTAGAAGGTTACTTAAGGAATCATTATACAATTTAAAACAGGGAAGAACATGACAGAAAGAATAGTTATTGGCAGTGGATAGTGGCTGAAGAAGTACTAATCAAAATTACTTGGAGTAAAAGCCACCTGAATGCATAACTATATATATATTGATTTGTTGATCTATTAATATAGCATGATTTGGAAGGAATTAGTAGATTTAAAACTAATAATATAGGAAACAATAGATAACTACTAGCATTACATAGATAAAAGTATAAATGATTATAAACCAGAACATGCTTATAGATAAATATACATAATAGAATAAATGAAAGCTCAGAGAAAATAAAATGTGCATGAGAAGTCAAATAAAGAACACCATGTCAAAAATTATTAATTATAGGTTGCAAGATAGTAATGACAAAATTCGATACGCTTTGAACAAAACTTAACTCAACAACTTCTCGCGCGACCACACAGCCGTAAATCAATCAGAATACCAGCTCAAATAAATTTTCTCAAGGGTTAACCATCAGATTCCGTTACGGAGTTACTTTAAATGTAATAAAATATTTCATCAACAAAATTAAAAAAGTTAGATTAAATGAAAATAACAAAACTTGAAGATGATATAGAAGTGAAAAGCATGGTTGATTTTATGTAAAGAAATGAAAAACTAATGATAGATAATTTAAATTGGCAGTACGGTAATGAATATCAGAAGAATAATTAATTGGTCAAAAGTTATGGATAAAAAGTGTGAATATGAAAATTTCAAAACTGTAAAATATGAAAGTCGAAGTAAGTAAGAAAATGACATCAATTGAAGAATAGAAGAAATATGATCAAAATATTAGATAACTATTTAATCTTTAATATCTAGATAATAAAATTACTTGTATAATGGTGTATTTTATTTGGTAAAAGAGTATACAGCTTGGACCAATAGCAAACTAGTTAATAAAAAATTTAATTAAATGTTATATATATAAGTGATTTATGAATTTATAATAGAATGAATATAATTAAGATAAAAGAATTTTGGAATAAAATATTTAAGTAAAGTTAGTTTGAATTATTTGTAAAATGAAGTAAAATGAATGAAATATACAATGAAAGAGTGTTAGATCATAGATGTGAGAAGATAATAGATAAATAATATATATGAGAAGATGAAGATGAAGAGAAATAATAGATAGATTATAATTATAATCATTCTAATG
>JABUQX010110622.1:0-11495 GCA_015478945.1 Trachelipus rathkii | reverse complement strand
GTTAAATATTACTATGACCGGGGAAATTAACACTGATTTGTTGGAGAAATGATGAGTTTTGTAAGATCATTGTACAAAGAATTTGTTTAATATGTTAGAAACGTGAGGCTATGTTAAGATTTTGTTGGTAATGTTAGTTTGTCCGAGAATTTTGCTAATGTCTACGGCTACGTACACATGATGGCTTATCTACTCCGAGACGAGCAGTGACCACTTTGATGAAATAGTGTCAATTTCATAGTTCAAGATGCATGTATCTTTGATAGAATGGCCACTTTTTTAAGGGAATTTGTTAGATAATACGTCTGTACCTGTTGCTGATATGCGGAAAAGTGGGAACATATCGGATATTGTATGACCTGTTAGCTACTTTATCTTTTGATAAGTACGGAATTTTCAGATGTTAGCGGATTTATATTCATACGCTAGGTATGTTTGCACAGAGTTTGCTTAGGGAATGATGAGTTTTTTGTAAGACATTACTGTGTTAACTGACGATGATGTGAGAAACGTGAGCCTAGGTTAAATTTTGGTTGCAGTAATAGTTAGGTTTGCCCTAACTTTTGATAATGTCTACGTATTACTTCATAGGGTCAAATGGATGTTATATTCGAACGCATTGACACTTGATGAAAGATAGTGTCATCATAGTTCAAGATGGTGGCATCTTTGATAGAGTGGTCACTTTTAAGGGATTTCGTTAGATAATACGGCTTATATTCTGCTGCTAATATGCTGTCGAAAAGCGGGAAAACATATCCGAGTATTGTATGACCTGTAGCTTACTTGACCTGATAAGTAGGGAATTTCAGGATGTTAGCTGATTAATTCATGCGCTAGGTATGTTAGGTTTGCATTTCTACATTATATTCTTAGTTCAGTTATGATATGTTAGCTTTTATTGAAGCTACAAACTTTGTTCCGTAAGCATATCTTTGTGGGTCCGTATATATAGAACTTATTAAAAAGTATTGAATAGCGTTACGTTTGTATGCAAATGCTAGTTACTTTACAGGTTTTAAGTGAAGTTTGTTAATGTTAACTGTTTAATATTAGTGCGTAATAGTTGTGTTAAGTTTTGTCGTTGTACACTTATTTTCTTAGTTCCCATATGATCTATGTTAGCTTTTATTATTATTGTGGAACACATTGCGAATGCTTAACCCTTATATTCGCTGGTTAGTATATAAAAACTCATTTTTGTGCCTATGTTTATCCGAAATATACTCGAAATGCGACGAACATTATGCTGTTTAATGTAAAATTAAATTAATGGTTATGTTAGACATATGCTTGAAAAAAGTGTGAATAGCTTACGTCTTTGTATGCTAGGGTAGGGACTTTACTGTTGTAAGTATGGAACTTTGTTAAATGTTAGTTGTTTATTCGTGTTTAAGTTGTTAGATTTTTTGTCATTTTACAGTATATTCTTAGTTCTGGTAAAGCTATGGTTAGCTTTATTAACGTGAAAACATGTTACTTTAGCATATTCGGTTGGTTGTAACAGAAAGAACTTATTTTCGTTACTATGGTTGTTGTTGTTGTTGTTGTTGTTTCTGTTGTGTGTTGTTGCTTTTTTGTTGTTGTTGTTGTGTTTTTGTTGTTGTTGTTGTGTTCGTTGTTGTTTTGTTGTTGTTGTTGTGTTTGTTGGTGTTTTGTTGTTGTTGTTGTTGTTGCTTGTGTTGTCTTGTTGTTGTTTTGTTGTTTTGTTGTTGTTTGTTGCTTGGTTGGTTGTGTTGTGTTGTGTTGTTGTGTTGTTGTTGTTGCTTGTTGTTGTTGCTGTTGGTTGTTGTTGTCTAGCGAGAATATATACCCTTTTAGAACTGATATGGTTCGTTAGTTCGTGTTTTCTTGTTTACTTTCTTCTGATTGCTGAAAGAAAAATCTCATTAACCCTATAAGGTTGTTTACGCAGTACGATTCCGTCAGTAGACATTTTTTTCGCTGTACTGGTACGATAACATCTCCCCGCATCTCCACGTCTGCTGTTGATATCTTCACGAGGAGCTTCGTTATTTCCAATGATGTGTCATTTATATTTAATCGTACACCGAATGGCGAGTCGTTACGTTGCTTTTATTTCTGCCAAAGGGTCAAATAATAGACCTTTATTCTGTTTGTTGCTGATGGGTTCATCAAGAGTATCGACAATCGCTGCTACTATGTTAGAGATAAGTGTTTGTTTATCCGAGAGATCAACGTCTTAAGTGAAATATGCTAACCTGAAGACAACATAAGTGCCCGTTCTAATAGAATAGACGTCGGTGTTCTCGTACTCGTGTGCAATATTTAAAACCCTTGAGGCTACCCAATTATTGAAAACCCGTCGATATGTTGTGACCTTCTAAACCGTACATTGTATAGGTTTCCAACAGTTCGAACACCTGAAAATATTTACAGCGTTGCCCTTAAAATAAAATAAAAAATAAATTAACCGCATCTTAACGATGTTGACATTTTACTCGATGACTTAATACATATAGCTCACGTGTAATCTACGAATATTTACACCGAAACATGTGGTTTCCCCTTCTATAATGCGGTATACAGAAATGCTTTAATAACTATTAGCTTGGATGAGGTTACTTCTCTCTTGTATGAGAGAATGAGCTGCTGTATGAATCGACATATGGCGAAATGGTTTAGTGCTGCTGAAGGCCTTTATACGTACATTCTTTCAAAGGGTATGAATCTTTAGAGAGATATATAGAACGTACCCAATTTCCGTTATGTTCGCTGATCAGTTGAATTAATCGATCTAAAATTAAACTTAATTTTTATGTATTAGACGATTTATCTATTTATATAATGAAATTTTTCAAATGAAAATTAATATGTTAGAAAATACGAAACTATGTAAAATCCCGCGTATGTTCGCATTATTGACTACATTGATTTTAATGATGGCTGTTTATTCATCTGGTTGGTTGTTGTGTGTGTGTGTGTGCTGTATGGTTGTGTGTGTGTTGTGTGTGTGGTGTTCTCATGTGTGCTGTTAAGTATGTAATGCTTCATAGTTAGCTTTACGAAGTAAAACTCTTTACCGTCTGTTGTCTTTTACCCAATTAGTATTATGCTGGTTAGGTACGGTTATGCTAAAATTTTTGTTAATTATTACAATCGCTTAATGTAAAATTAACATTGTCATGTTGGAGATATGTTCGATAAAGCATGAATGGAATGTGGTTTTTAGTGAGTCTTGTTAGCTTACTTTACTGCGGTTAAGTGTGGAACTTTGTTAATGTTAGCTGTTTATTCTTACCTAAGATGTGTCAGGTTTGTGGCGTTATATATTATATTCTTAGTCAGATGATGCTAAGTAACTTATTAATGTGAAAACTTTGTTTACGTCAGCATATTATTGGTCTGATCTGTGTATAAAAAACTTGTTTTATGTTATGTTTATCAAAATACTACTCGAAATGGAACATGAATCAATAGAATCAATAGATCACAGATGTCAGGAGTGGTCAGGAGGGGGGCTGGATGGTGGCTTGATTAGTGATTACTGGCTTTAGCCGGTATGTAAAACGTTAAATTTGTAAGTTATAAACATAAAAAGTGTAAGAAATTTTATTTATTTTATTTATTTATTTATGTATTTTTTTTCTTGATGGCTCTGAAAACCATTATTTTCGAAAATCTACAGATCCAATTACCTATATAAAGACACAAATATTGTATCATTACACAAATGTTAATACTTACTTGGCACCGCAGTGGCTCCAGCACCGGTTCTGTGCCTACTCCTCAGACTCCTCCTTCCTTCAATTCTTCTTCCTTCCTCCTTTCCTCCTTCATTCCTTTCTTTGTCATCTTCTTCTCTTCCTCTGTTTTGCATTCCATGCATTCTTCTTCTTTTTTTTTCAAAGGGGGACCCCACTCCGTTGGGTCTCTGGACTCCGAAAACCGAATCCACTCCGACTCCGTCTCGGAATCCGGACTCCAACTCCGTTCTCGACTCGAATCCTCAGCCTTTCCTCTGAGAGTTTTCAGTCTTCTACGACATTTTAATTTTTAGAAAGGGGCAGCGCCTTCCCCCCTTACGGGCGGACGCAGAGGGAACGTAATCTCCTCTCCGACAAGATTGCGTCATCATATAACTCACATCCAAATGCTAGCCCGATACGTTAAGCCTAAACTCTATACAGGACGAATTTGACCTTGCGCTAAGGGCGCAAACACCCCTTTAGAGGTGACCTACGGTCACCAAAACTCGCGAGGGATCAGTTTATCCACCTTCATAGAACATATACAAGTTGAAAGCGATTACGTTAACTCTAACCCATCTGCTAGATATATATCGGGACTCAGAAACCGGTTATGCGAAGATAGAAAACCTTGGCGGATCCAAAGTCGGAGTGCTCGGGTAAAACAACGATCCCTTACAGGGATCGTTTTTCGACTCAGATTCGATTTCCTTCGGAAATCGAATCTTCATGTAAATAATAATAATAATGTGTATGTGTATGCGCTCCGTGCGCGCTCGCGCGCTGACGTAATCTCGTCTCCGACGAGATTACGTCATCACGCTCGAGCCTAACTCTCGTTAGGCTTAACTCAATCTCGGGTTTGGAAGCCAAAAGGGCGTATAAACGCGGGGCGTAGCGGCTTTACGCTCTCGGTAGTGGACCCCCTCTATATACAATCCTACAGACTTGAAACTTTACACGGATTCGAAGCTATTCCCATACATACATTATAATTTCCAAGTTTCAGACCTCATAACTCTATTCCTTCATATCGAAAAGGGTGCTAGCGGTCAAACTGGTGGAATACTACTCGTTATATAGCTCAATATTTATACAATTTTAATATATTTATAAATTATATAAAACAGGCGGTAATTTCCCTATTATCTGCAGTAATTGCAATTTGCAACACTGTATAGAGCTTTCTGAGCACCGAATAATAATAATAAATAATAATAATTCAATAATAATAATAATAATAATAATAATAATAATAATAATAATAATTTAATAATAATAATAATAATAATAATAATAATAATAATAATGTAATTGCTATTTGTGCATCTCAATCGGAATCGAAACTTTTTGTTAGAAGTTATTCTCGCATCATTAAATCACTAATATATTATATATATATATATATATATATATATGTTGTAATATAATAGTATTGATATAATATATATATAATATATATATATATATATATATATATATATATATATATATATATATATGAGCTGTAATGTTATAGGATGGGTTATTTGTGTGTTTTAAGAATTTTTTTTACCAGGTGTTTAAGAAATAACATACGGTAAATAACATATATTAATTTTCAATGATGCATGAATGCATGGCACACACACACATTTGTTTATGGCTTTGGGCTCAGCCACCGTACTCCTAGAAAATGTCAGAAATGAAACCAACGGAGACTCCAAAAACAATTACAATCACGCAAAAATCCGTTAAAATGCAACTTTCAAAATATTTTTTCCAAACAATGTTTTTTAATTTAAAAAAAAAGTTTATAAAATTCATCAGAACCTGCTATGCAAATGCATGGCATAAGAAAATTTTTCTACAGGGAGGCTCCGCACCCCGTACCACCCGGTCCGTGAGTGATGGTAAAATAATTAAATATTGCTTCACCAACATGTTAAACCTAAACAAATATTTAAATTAAGAAGCAAGTGGCCGTAATAGTAGTTTTACTTGAAAGTATGAAATTTGGAGACTTCATAGCTTTTTTCAGGCCTATTTGTCGAGTTTTTTTTTTCTTTTTTAACATTTTTCTTTCCTTTCACCTCATTTTAAACATTTCGTGTAAATTTCATGAAAATCGGAAAGCAAGTTTCATTGAAATCAACGAAAAGTTTTGTTATTAGTATGGTCCACAGAATATTTATATATATATATATATATATATATATATATATATATATATATATATATATATATATATATATATATATATATATATATATATATATATATATATATATATATATATATATATATATATATTTAAATATATATATATATTAAAAGCTAACCATATACTTTGACGTTTTATACTGTCATTTGGTGTTCTTAATTTTTACCTTTATAGCATTATTTCGGATGTAGATATTATTTTTATTATTATTATTATCATTATTATTATTATTATTATTATTATTATTATTATTATTATTATTATTATTATTATTATTATTATTATTCTTATTCTTATTATTATTATTATTATTATTATTATTATTATTATTATTATTATTATTATTATTATTATTATTATTATTATTATTATTATTATTATTATTATTAACGCAGATTCGAAGAAAGAATCAAACTATCCAACTTTTTAAGCAGGGTTGAGGAGCCGGCAAATTTTTTTTCGGCTCTGACTCTGGCTCCGGCTCCGGCTCCGGCTCCAGCATTTTAAAATTACCCGGCTCCGGCATTTTAAAATTGTTTGGCTCCGGCTCTGGCTCCGGTTCATAGTTATAATTCCTTCCCCATTTACACTTTTGAAATCATTAATTCTCTCGTACAAAACTTTTATGGTATGATGAAATTGAATATTTGTTAATGACATCTTTATTAACTTAGAATTAAAAAAAAATATTTTATAGAAAATAAGATTTTTAAGAAATACAGAAAAAGAATAATTCACTTTCTTCCTAAATTTTAATATAATTCCTCTTTGAACGATGAACATTTACGTAATATAATTTTATTAAAAAGTTTTTTTTTTTAACGAAAAATTATATTTCTGGTTATATCCTAAAGTTTAAAATAATTCCTCTTTGAACTATGAGCTGCCTGAACATATGTAATATAATTTTATTCAAAACAGATTTTTTATTAAAAAAAATATATAATTCACTT
This sequence comes from Trachelipus rathkii, assembly GCA_015478945.1. Classification (NCBI taxonomy): domain Eukaryota; kingdom Metazoa; phylum Arthropoda; class Malacostraca; order Isopoda; family Trachelipodidae; genus Trachelipus; species Trachelipus rathkii. The sequence goes on along the minus strand of JABUQX010110622.1, from coordinate 4,629 downwards.
TCTTCCTAAATTTTAAAATAATTTCTCTTTGAACTGCCTGAGCATATGTAATATAAATTTATTCAAAACAATTGTTCTTAAAAATAAAACTTCAATAAAATCCTCCTTTAACGATGTCCTTAGATCCGATTTTATTATTTTTAAAGCAGAAAATAAGCTCTCAACATTCACTTGACTAGGAGGCAAAGCTGTAATTGTGTAAGCCGCATCTTGCAAAATTTTAGGATAGCTAGGGATTGCCTCTTTAACTGTTAACTTTGATTTCCGGTCGATTTTCATTATTTCATCTAATGCCTTATGGAATTCTACTTTGTATTTTTCTAGAGGATTTTTAGGTTGAAGGTCTTTTAATGGTAGATTGTCTTTTTTCAATCGCTTTTCTGCATGCTCCAATTGGTCCCATTGTTTGTCAAATTTTACTTCTTCATCTGACAAGATACCACAAGGGAGGATTCCTGAAACTGCTGAACTATCTGACTCCGACCCAGATTTCTGTTCGATAGTGTTATTCATTTTAAGTCCTAGTTCACAAAGAGCATTCCTAGCTTTTAATATCAGATCTTCAGTTCTGAGGAAGATTCTGAAATGTGGATCAACAAAGATGGTTGATAAATATAGATATATATATATATATATATATTATATATATATATATATATATATATATATATATATATATATATATATATATATATATATATATATATATATATATATATATATATATATATATATATATATATATATATATATATATTAAAAAAAGAAAAATTATATTTCAGATTCATCCTAAAGTCTAAAATAATTTCTTTGAACTATGAGCTGCCTGAACATATGTAATATAATTTTATTCAAAACAGATTTTTTATTATTAAAAAATATATATATATATAATTCACTTTCTTCCTAAATTTTAAAATAATTTCTCTTTGAACTGCCTGAGCATATGTAATATAAATTTATTCAAAACAATTGTTTCTTAAAAATAAAACTTCTTCAATAAAATCCTCCTTTAACGATGTCCTTAGATCCGATTTTATTATTTTTAAAGCAGAAAATAAGCTCTCAACATTCACTTGACTAGGAGGCAAAGCTGTAATTGTGTAAGCCGCATCTTGCAAAATTTTAGGATAGCTAGGGATTGCCTCTTTAACTGTTAACTTTGATTTCCGGTCGATTTTCATTATTTCATCTAATGCCTTATGGAATTCTACTTTGTATTTTTCTAGAGGATTTTTAGGTTGAATGTCTTTTACTAGTAGATTGTCTTTTTTCAATCGCTTTTCTGCATGCTCCAATTGGTCCCATTGTTTGTCAAATTTTACTTCTTCATTTGACAAGATACCACAAGGAGGATTCCTGAAACTGCTGAACTATCTGACTCCAACCCAGATTTCTGTTCGATAGTGTTATTCATTTTAAGTCCTAATTCACAAAGAGCATTTCTAGCTTTTAATATCAGATCTTCAGTTCTGAGGAAGATTCTGAAATGTTGAATAACAAAGATGGCCGACAAAAATATTTTGTTTTCAGTCAACATTCTTTCCATGGAAATTTTCATGTCATTTCCTAAAATTCCTTTTCTATAAAAAATTTCCTGCAGTTTAGTCTTCTGATTGTGTATTTTTTGTGGGAAAGTATGGGTGTTTTAATAATTCTTTGAGGGTTTCGATTTGTTCCCACTGACTGTCGGAGAGAGAAAGTTCAGGAGTACCGGCAGCCATCATACTACTACTATAATCTTTTAGTTGCAGAAGCCTTTAGAGCATAAGACATGTACTTCCCCATCTTGTCTCTTGATCTAAGATTGCCACTTTTCCAGCTTGACGCTTTAGAACTTCCATTAATTTTGAGGTACGTGCTGCTTTTGCTATTTGTCTCGCCTTGCTTATAAGATTTGCTGTATGAGTATTGTGGAGACCATCACGCACTGCTAACTGTAAAGTATGAACTCCACACCTCATGTGTGCAATGTTAACGTCATCGGAATATAGTCTTTTCATAGTTTTATCAAGTTCATTCTAAAAACAACTATTACTTCTTCGTTTTGACATTCAATAAAATCAGCATCACATTTACCAGCTTCCTGTTCCTCATCCTCATTGTCCTTATTTAATTTTTCAATCGTACTGATCATATTTGATGCGTTATCTGTAACTAAGCTAATTACTTGCCTCTTATTATTTCGAATTCTTTTAAAATGTCAATAACAAATTCTTGGATATATTCGCTGAAATGTTGCGATTTGGTATCTTTACTGCTAACGTTTAGTAATATTGATTTTATCTTCTTCCACATATCTAATATTATTAGCAAAATAATTTAGCTTTTCCCTTGTGCAAGCATCTATTTTTAAATGCACTTTGTCCCTTTAAGCAATTTTAAGTTTTTTTTTTTTTTTTTTTTTTTTTTTTTTTTTTTTTGCTTATGACTTGTTCTAGAACTATTTTACCAATATTTTCCCGGTCTAAAAAGACTTCCAGTTTTCAGTTATTATTACGGTTGGTCAGACAGAAGACAGAAAGACACCAATCAAAACTTAACTCTCGTGACGTTTCCTGAAAGAGGTAATTGATTGGACGATATGCCCAACGAAAGCTAGGAGGAGTCATGAAGGGTAAAACTACAAATTCTGTAACTAAATCGTGTAAAATTTTAATATGTTTTAATAAAATAATAAATTAAATTGTGTATCAATAAGTGAAAAACATAGGGATAATAATTTAAATACATAAAAAAAGGTGAACTAAATAGCATTAATTACTTTATATATAATATATATATATAGGCTATATATTATGGTTTATATATATATACATCTATATATATTATATATATAAAAAAAAGAAAGAGAAAGATATATATATATATATATATATATTATTATTATATATATATATATATATATATATATATATATATATATATATATATATATATATATATATATATATATATATATATATATATATATATATATATATATATATATATATATATATATATATATATATATATATATATATATATATATATATATAAGGACAATGCTCCTAAGTCGATTAAAAAGAGAAAATGGGATTTTTTTTTTTTACGAATTTTCTCAATTTTTACATTAAAAAAAAAAAATGTATAATAAAGTTTAATCTTTAGCACGGTAATGTCTATAGTTATATTTACATTATATATATTTCTACATAATATATACATACAACTTACTTGCGAATAAATAAAATCTCTTATTTCTGAATTTTCCCTCGGATCATAAAATGCATTTCTTAGTTTTATCATTCATTTAGGAACACACACACACACACACAAACACACACACACACACACACACACACACACCTAAACTACACACCACACAACTTACACACACACACACACACATATATATAGGTAATATATATATATATATATATATATATATATATATATATATATATATATATATATATATATATATATATATATATATATATATATATATATATATATATATATATATATATATATATATATATATATATATATTCTGGAATCATTTCTCATTCTCTTCAGAAAGATCATTCTATGCAGGATTCAAATTTCAATATTTTCGATTTTCAAAGAGAACCTGACCTCAATTCTTTAGAATCCTTATATATTGTATTTGGTTCCACGCTTCAAGGCTGAATGAAAATTTATATGCAAAATATTTTAATTCGTAAGTAGAGTTTTGTTTTTTAGCAGTAATTTTGACTATATATTTGGAAATATTAATTTTTTATCTATTTATTTAATTATTTATAAATAACATTTATGTAATTTTTATTTAAGTATTATTTATTTGTAATTTTATTATAGTGTTCATTGTACTCTAAGCCTTGATTATGGGTAGATGTGAAAATGAAATATTTAGATTTGCTTGGTTTATTTTAGCCTTTATATATATATATTTATATATATATATATATATATATATATATATATATATATATATATATATATATATATATATATATATATATATATATATATATATATATATATATATATATATATATATATATATATATATATATATATATATATATATATTTATAAGATGTTACTCCAGAAAAAAAAATACAATAAAATGTAACGTAATTTTAATGATTTGAGGTTAAATAGTAAATACTGGATTTTCAAATGTAATTTAATTAATATTAACAAAAATTAAAAAGAAATTGATATATATTTTTTAGTGCTTCACACCTATAGTCTTATAAAAATGAGTAGCTTAGGCCGTGCTTAGGCTATTTATTTCAGTTTAAATTTGATGAATGTATACGTAAAGTTTGTAGAAACACCTTGACAATAATAAATTGATATTTGATATTTTTATATATTTTATGTTTTGATCCGGGGTGGGGCCTTCGGCCCCCCCCCCTCTATGCAGAAGGGTGCTGCCTGCAAGCTCTGGTAACTGGGGAGCTTTAAATAAAAATACTCATAAATTATAATAATAATCGAAAATAAAATAATAAGCTGACATATCGTTGAAGCCCTTAAATTTGTGTTGATCTTACCAAATGCAAAGCGCGGATGGTGAACACGATAAATGCGAAACGGTTAAACACCCATCTGATTCGAACGAAGTACAAC
>JABUQX010110621.1:12500-15000 GCA_015478945.1 Trachelipus rathkii | reverse complement strand
CAGCAATTATGGAATGAGAAAACCGGGAGCTTTATAAACTACGCTTGAAACATTCTTTTTTGGAGACGTCAAATTGTAAGTTTATTATTTTTTATTCATTCTACTTTTAGCCTTGAGAATGGGTAGAAGATTTGATCACCCGAAACTAGTCGGCAATAGATTTTGTAATAAAAATGTTTAAGTTTGTTTTGGTCCTTTTAGCTGTTATAAAATTCCGCCTTAAGAAAAAAGGTACTATATCAACTGTTTTGCTTAATAATTATGGACGACCTACATTAATGTTATTTCGAAAATTAGAGAAAGACTTGACGAAATTAAATCTTCATCTTTCATTTCTAAAAACGTGCAAAATTAATAAAGTGTTTCCTAAATTTATATCATTCAAACTTTGGAATAAAAAACTATATGGTTCTGCTGCCTACAAGAAATGCCAGAATATTCTTCTTATTAAGGAAATTAAAAATAAAGAGAATTTGATAAAAATAACTTCTAATAATGTTGAAAAATCTAATTCACTCTTGAAAGAAAAATTATCAGCTTTAGACTTCATTCACCTTGGTCGTATTCTGTCCAGAACTACTAATAATATCAAATCTAAACTCGTTGAAGTGCATGAAAGAAAATTATTTTCTCTTGGCTTACATTCTAACAATGACACTCTCAATCCAGAAAAAGTAATTTTTAATCACAGTTCCTTTTATTTGACTGCAAGTATGAAAAATTCCCTTGCTAAAGGTTTGAATTTTGGACTGATACCTTTTAAACTAAATTTATGTAAATTTCTTCTGCCATTTGAAAAGTTATTAAAACACCTTAAGAATTCCCCAATGTATAAATTCTCAGATGAAAAGGAACGTCACATTTTTAACGAGGTAAAAAACTTAGCTTTTGGATCTTTTCGTAATTTCAACCCTAAGAAATTGATACAATATACATCAAAAACAGATTTTAAAAATTTAAAAGAACTTTCGTCTAATAAAGACCTTCTGATAACTAGACCTGATAAAGGAGTTGGTATTGTTATTATGGACAGAAACAACTATATTAATAAGATGCATGAACTCCTTTCTGATAATACAAAATTTAGCATCATATCAAGTAATTGCCTTAAACTAATTCATCTAGTTGAAGACAAACTTAATAGACTCCTAAGAAAATTAAAAAACAATAATATGATTACTAATGATATCTACAATTCCCTTTATTCGTCGGGCGCCAAACCTGGGATTCTTTATGGCCTTCCTAAAGTGCATAAACTTGGTTTACCTATTCGTCCAATTTTATCTGCAATCGGCACTATAAATTATAATCTTTCAAAATTTTTCATACCAATTTTAGAAAACCTAACCAAAAACGATTACACGATTAAGGATACATTCTCTTTTGTTTCAGAGATTTTAAAAATTCCAAATGCAGATAAATACATTATGGCGAGTTTTGATATCCAAAGTTTATTTACGAATGTGCCTTTAAATGAAACTCTGGACATTATTCTTAACTCTTTATTCTTTAATGCAGCAACAGTCAATGGTCTGGACAGGTCTAGTTTTGAGGAATTATTACATATAGCTACTAAAGATATAATGTTTTTATTTAATGGAAATTTTTACAAGCAAATTGATGGCGTTGCTATGGGTAGTCCATTAGGTCCTACACTTAGTAATATATTTATGAGCCATTTTGAATCTCTCTGGCTTCAAAGCTGCCCTACTAAATTTAGACTAGCATTCTATAGGAGATATATTGATGATTTCTTCTTGCTATTTAGATCTAAAGAACATATCGAGATGTTTCTGCATTATTTCAACTCTAGACATCCAAATATTAAATTTACATTTGAAACTGAAGAAAATAATTCCCTGGCATTTCTTGACATCAATATTTACAAGGACAATGGCAAATTTCAGACTAGTGTTTATTGGAAGCCAACATTTACTGGATTGACCACTAAGTATGATTCTTTCATCCCTCATATTTATAAAGTTAATTTGGTGAAAACTTTATTTGACAGAGCATATAAACTTTCTTCGTCTTATATTAATCTGTCAGATGAATTAAACTTCCTGAAAACCCTTTTTCCGAAAAATGGATTAACCGGCTTTCTCATTGAAAATATTTTTAGAAAACAGCTTTCTTTAAAATTTAAACAACCTCTTCCGGCCAAATTAACTGTATCTAAAGAGCTTTTATTTCTCAAGTTGCCATTTTTGGGGAATGTGAGTTACCAAATCGAAAGGAAAATTTAAAAGAACTTTCATCTAATAAAGACCTTCTGATAACTAGACCTGATAAAGGAGTTGGTATTGTTATTATGGACAGAAACAACTATGTTAATAAGATGCATGAACTCCTTTCTGATAATACAAAATTTAGCATCATATCAAGTAATTGCCTTAAATTAATTCATCTAGTTGAAGACAAACTTAATAGACTCCTAAGAAAATTAAAAAACAATAATATGATTACTAATGATATCTACAATTCCCTTTATTCGTCGGGC
>JABUQX010110621.1:0-7500 GCA_015478945.1 Trachelipus rathkii | reverse complement strand
CGTGGATCCTGCTTCACCAACTACAAATATGTTTCCTCATTTCATTAATGAATAGATATACTCTTAATTTGCTTCGATTAACTATTATTTTTATTATTATTAAAAATTATAAATTTAATAGAACTTAAGGCATTCAAAGAAATTTTGATAACTTAAATAATTTAGGGAAGGGTCTACGGGTTATATATTATATATATATATATTATTATATTATATATATATATATATAATAATATATATATATATATATATTATATATATATATATATATAATATTATAACTATATATATATATACTATTATATATATAAACTACTACTTTACTTAGTTACATGAAACTTACATCTAATATCATCTACTCATGAATGAATTGTTTCTAAAAATAGAATAGCATCTCCAGGTTCTCCTCATTTTCCTCTTTGGTCTGATTATATAATGCGGAAGAGCAGAAAAAAAGCAGCTTCCACGCCCTAAACTTTGCGTTGGAAGTAGAGCCAGTAGCAGCAATTTCGCTTCTTGTACAATGGCTTGATACTCTTCGAAGTTACATCAATTTTTCAACTCTTCGAGTGCAGCAAAGAATTTTTTTTAAGTTATGGAATATTGTGTGACAAGGATTAGGAAGGACCTTCCTTCAAAAATACCGACTCCGAACTCGATCCGACTCCGACTCCCCAACCTGATTCTGATGGATCTAGTACCAAAAATGTCGACAAAAAATGGTCCATAGTAGGTTGACGACACCGGATTTTCGCACGCACCGCACACCGCAACCAGGTTAACCACCACGACCCACCGCACCTAGTTCAATGTCACCGTGCTCGCCCACCACGCACCGCACCGCACCGCACCCAACTGCGTCTACCAGCCCTACAGTTTGAAATAAGATCACATTGTAAGAAAAATCTTGTATTAGAGCTTTCTCTAACAACCTAACCTAACTTAACTAAATAACTTAACTAACTTAACTAAACTTACTAACCTAACCTAACGCTTGCGACAGGCTGTACAGGAAATTTTTGTTGTTTCGACCCTTCTTCCTGTTGACCATTTAGATAGTCCCATTCTGATTTCAAAATGGAGTCCCTTGACTCACTCTCCACTATTTTTTCTTGAAAAGAACCAAAGCGACGTGCCGACTACCTCCAGTATTTTAATATCATTTACTTGTAGGACCATGGGAAAAAGTAAGAGATCTACGTAGTAAAAAAATTAAACGAATCACCAAGAATAATATATATATTATATTATATAATATATATATATATATATAATATATATATATATAAATATAATATATATATAATATATATATATATATAAGTATATATATAATATATATAATAGATAATAAATATATATTATATAGGTTCAGTACAAACATTATCCCTGATCAATAAAGCGTTTCTATGCTATAAACTTTAAATTTTTCTTAAATTTTAACGCTTTCGTTAATTCAAACGATCTCGGAAATTACACGAGTTAAAATTTTCCCCTACATCCGTAAACCGTTAACAGTTTCTTTATCTAAAATATTTTCTATAAAAAATTTTAAAATGTAATAGATTCGATTTCGAAAAGAAAAATTTTTTTCCTTCAAAATTTTCCTAAATCCTCCTCTCGAAGGCTCAAAGTTGTTATATAATTACTCGTTATATTCAGTTACCTAATAGCAATATAACACAGGGTGGAAAAACCCGAGACTTGAGAAATGGGCTTACTCTGACACATCCCGCTGCGTTCGAAGCTACTATTCTCCTATGTCTTCAATACTAGCACCTTCATCAGGCTTGGAAGCACGCACATGTCCACCTATTTCCGAAAAAAAGAAGCCGCTCTGATCCTTCTAACTATGCCCTATAGCTCTCACTGGTATCTTTCTAAATCTTTGACACCACCTTCTCACACCCTACTCACTTCCTAAGACAATCTGGAATTTTCCATCTCTATCTTTCCGATTCGAATTACGCTTGTGTGCAAAGTCTAACGCGAATATCTTCCATTAACCGATTTATGTTCGCTCTAAACACTGCACTGCATAGGGCCTGACATACAAGCATCTGACCGTGTATGGCACCATCATCCTCAACTCCCCTCCATCTCCTTCTTTGTCTTACTTATCAGCTCTTCAAATCGCTAACATCGCGAGTATGGACACTCTCTTTTTTCTGTCAATAGGAATCCAGGGTCATCTCATCCCTACTATTATTCCTACATTGTCTTAAATATCTTCTCACCTTCCACATCTAACTCTATACCACTCACATGCATTACTCAGCACCTCAGTCCTATCCCATTCAATTCTGCCTCCATCTTACTTCAAAGAACGACCTTCTCAACTCGATCTCTATCTATACTAGATAGAATTAACTTGGTCTCTCAACCTGAGAATTCAATATCTTTAAAATCCTTTTGCAAATTATTTCAAACTTTCTAAAAACTTCTAACTTTCCTATCCTCTTCGAACTCTCTCTCTCTCTCTCCTGTTGTAGGAGAGTACATCATTAGCCATTAAGCAATAAAAAAAAGTCTAAATCGTCATCATCACACGTGTCAAAAGCCAAGATAAAAACTGAGTTCGTTTCACTGCTAACTTTCCCTTTTCTCAGTTTACTCGCTACACAGCTCTCATCCGCCTTTAAGATACTGTCTCATATCTGGGCTCTGAATTCACCCGGCTTGACGCTCGGATCAAAAGACCAAAAGGACTTATTAACTGTAAGAATTTCCGTTCACTGAACTCAAATCTCTGCGCTCGATGTGTTGCTTATCTCTTTCTTATAGGTATCGCCACCGAGGTCTCAGGAACACCTTCTTACCACTCGCGTTGCCCCCCCTTTCCACGCCCTCAGTATCACCAAGGCGCGCATCTGATTCTGTGACCTATTGTAACTCAGCTATTCGTCTACTGCGTGGTCCTGTCTTCCTTCCACCACTTTCTGGAAACTCTCTTCATCTCTTTTCGCCTGCTGACTTCTAATCTCCCTCACTTTAAGCCTCGTCGATGTCATCACGCGAAAGTTTCGCCTAGGCGAAAATTTTGCGTGCAAACATCCCCTTGAATAGGCCCGCCCGATGACGTAGTCATAATGTAAAAACAAAAAAAAAAAAAAATATAAACAAAAAAATTTGATACGGTACTACGATGAACGTAACTATCCGCTACATTTCAAAAACGCTTTAATGATTAACGCCATTTGTCACACATTAAGAATTAGACGACGTATAACACCTTTCTCATAAACTCCTGCCCACTTTTGTTAATATATACAGATATATATACTTCTAGTTAGGCTTTACCGCTAAAAGAAATATCTCTATCGTCTAGGGAACAATTAATAGATTTATATTAAACTATGGGTTAATGAAGTACTGGCTCATCCTTGTTAAATCTAATTATACTTAACAAAACTCATAAGAATTTTATTTACAATATGTATAAGTTTGTGATTAAGACAAATAACATACATTTCCATAATATTGCGATTCATATTATTTTCCTGTTGATATATGGCAAGACACTCAAATACTAAGTTTTCAAGAAAATCCTTTCTTCCATATACATCTCCCACTCATCACAATAGCAATCAATGAATTATCTTGCTAATTATAAATTATTGGTATATTCTACTATATCTGTTCTATTTCCAAATCTGGCTCCATCACAACAGCTGACTTTCCAATGTTTGTAACTACAAAGTTTACCGAGTACTTCGTCTTCGTCGTTGCACGACATCGTGGTTTATAACCGGTCGTAAACATTTTCCTTACACGAAGCATCACAATACTGAAGAAAACCTCCCTAGCCTATCCTTGAATAACTGCCGCATCCTCAATAGACTACGTACATGCATTTGGCACCATTGCATTCTCTGTTTTTGGAAAAGCACTCGCTCATTTTTCTTTTACTGTAAATAAAGACTATAAATAATGCAACATTCCATTACTTGTTTTTGGGAGAAAATACACGTCGGCATTCTATATTGAATAAGGACAAAACAGTAAACAATAATAGATCATAGCAAGCCTAATTCAAAATCAAGTATCTTTTCGGAGTAAATTTTAGGTGAGTTTGATTGTATTTCATAGTACACTGAAAATTATTTGCCAACATCTCTCTCTCTCTTTCGCCTCCTCCTCCTCTCCTCTCTCTTCTTTTCTCTCTCTCTCCTCTGCTCTCTCTCTCTTATTTTAAACTGAAACTCGGGAATTTGAGCTTCTGACTCCTCTCTTCTCTCTCTTTTCCTCCTCTTCTCTCTCTCTCTCGTCTACTCCTTCCCTCTCCTCTTCTCTCTCCTCTCTTTACAAAAAAAGCAAAAGCGAAACATTTTGCAATAGACATCTTCCCAACATGTACGTGCCAAATAGCCCCTCTCTTCAGTAACTGGAACTCTCTCTTCTTCTCTCTCTCTCTCTTCTCTTCTCTTATCTTCTCTCTTTATTATAGTATTATTTAAATGATATTTTATTTTGAAATATTTAAATTTATTTGCACTATAACTTGTTTGCACAGATATATCTATTATATATATATATATATAATATATATATATATATTAATTATATACATATACTATTACAAATAATATATATTAATATGAATATAATATGAAGGCTCACTTTTTATCTGATTTATTTTGATATAGTAATAGATAATAATTGTAATATTAAGAATAATATGCTCCCATAAATATATATATGTACATTATACTTAAGCAAAATAAGATAAATGATATATAATATATATAGATGATCATATCATATAAAATATATATATGATAAAGATAATAAGCATTAAATCAATATGGTCCCTTATATAAATAATAAAATCTTTATTTTTATAAGTCTGATATTAGTTTTTTTATATAGCTATATTATATATTAATATAATATTATGTAAGTAAAATATTTTAAATTATTTTTTAAAGTAAAGAACTATCCTTATATATATCCACAGCCAATATAATAGGTAGGTGTCGGTAACAGGGGGGGCCCCTTCGTTACTACCACACGACCTATCGAAAATAAATTCAATTAAAACTTCAATAGTTGTCCGCCTGGGTGAAGTAACTAGTTCCCAGTTTGTTTTTCACTGTGCCATTATTTCTAATGTGTTGTTACTCCATCATGAATATGAACAGCCAAGTATACATACAATCCAACTTATATTTCGATAGTTTTGACCACCTTTAAAAACTTTCTTCATTGCCCTTGATTGTCATCATTGTAGTCTCCTCAGAAAACGCGGTCACTGTTTATTTCTACCCTGTGATTTCTATTATTGCTCCCCTAGAGCATTAATCCTTTTGGTGCTTTTCAAGAGACACTAAACCTTAAAAAATCACTTTTTTTCACGACAGATAAGGTATACTCTTAATTTGTTTTGATTGATTATTTTTTAAAAATAAGACCTTTAATTTTCCCAAAAAATTTATTTTTTTATAAGCCAAAAAAATAAATTTTTTCGGGAGGGCGTCAGACCCAAACCCTTTGGGACTACGGCATTTATATATAGTATATAATATATATATATAATATATATTATATATATATATATATCATATTATATATAATATATATTATATATATATATATATATATATAATATTATATATATATATATTATACTATATAGTATATATTATATATATATAGTATATTCTGAAGAAAAATTTACTTAGTCTAGAGGGAATGTATTGTCTGATGGGAATTGTGGTGGTCTGATGAAAAATGATGTGGAGGTGAGGTCATGAAATGCTATTGGAGTAGGGCGGAAATAAATATAGCCATAAAGAACTCCGTGTGTGCCTGCAGATAAACAGAGGAAACAATGTTTAAAAACTTCTACTGACAGAATCAATGACAAAGTCTATGATAAGATACTTGGCCGTTTCGGATTAGTCTATCAAAGAGAGTAAATTCAGAAAAATACGCTCAGAGGAGAGAGAGAGGAGAGAGGAGAGAGAGAGAGAGACGAGAGAGAGAAGAGATTGAGAGAGATGATGAGAGAGGGAGGATGAGGGTCGATAGGGAAGAAGGAAAAAAGTGAGAGAAAGAGAGATGAGAGGAGCGAAGTTGAGATAGATAACGAAAGAGGAAAAGTTTAGAAATCAAAAGCCTTAGCCAGAATCTTTCGAAAGCTCTCGATAATGTCCATCGCCACAGCAGAGATACACCGAAATGTCGAAGAGAAGAGAATTCTAAGAAAGATCAAGAAAGAACGGAAAAAAGATTACAGTCTGGGGGGATAGGGCGTCTCAGATAATGATCCATTCGCCACAGCCAAGAGATACACCGAAATCGTGTCGAAGAGTAAGACCAAGAAGAGATCAAGAAACGAACGGAAAAAAGTATTGTCATCAGTTAGATCAGTTCCTTAACGAAAACCCGCTGTAGGTTAGGTTAGGTTAGGTTAGTTAGGTTATATTATGTAGTTAGGTTAGGTTAGGTTAAGTTTGGTTAAGGTTAGGCGTTAGCGTGTAGGGTTAGGTTTAGGTTAGTCCTTAGGTTAGGTTAGGTTATTAGGTTTGGGTAGGTTAGGATAAAGTGTGGTATAGTTTAGTTTAGGTTAGGCGTTAGGTGTAGGCTATGTGTAGGTTAGGTTAGGTTAGGATTAGGTTTAGGTTTAGGTAGCGTTAGTTATTTTACAGGTCTGTGGGGATAGAATTGCGCAAGGATGCTTATAAGAAGGAGTTATTCCAAATCTTATTGGCCACGATTCATTTTAACCCTTGTAATGTCCCTGTGCGTGTGCGTTGTGTGGAATGATGCCACACTAAAACAGAATTAAACAAATATTTCGTGTTATATCTATGTGTTGATAAATCACAATTGGATGATGATGACCAAAACTATTATCGTTAAACGCATAATACCTTTTAGTCGTTCATATTAAGGATGAAAGATTCAAAGTACTATAATTCTTGTGTTTGAGAATTAAGCAGCTGAGTAAATTAATAGAGAACCTTTCTGTAATATGTTTAATGGAGTTTATGGTTCAAGTGAGAGAGTGCAATAATGGAAGAGACTAGAAAAAAGTTTACCCTATTCATTTGTGTTACAGCTCACCTATTATTGTAACATGGAATAGTCTAGCTTCCACTTTCTGAAGAAGTTATTAAAGGTTGTTAAGAAGAGCCTTTGATGCGATACATTAATTCTATGTAAGACGTAATATGACCACCGAGCCTGATACTCAGTTTTACATATAATGGAGAGTGTTCCATAGAAAAGCTCACCGACAGTAACAACACACAAAACACTATCCACCACCACACACCACACACCACACACACCACACACAGCACCACCCTCACAACACACAATTCGACCACACTACACACACACACACCCACCAGCACACACACAACCACACACACCGACACCCCCGCCACAACCCGCCACACCCACCACCGCACAACACACCACCACCCCACCAGACACCGAACCACACATCACAACATCGACTACACATCACACATCAACACGCACCACAACAAG
>JABUQX010110620.1:12500-25718 GCA_015478945.1 Trachelipus rathkii | reverse complement strand
TATTTGAACGAAAGTTTATAATGGGAATTGGATTTGGTCTTAAGCCTGCCCTAGAATCTTCCATTGCAGGTTCTGTTGTAAAATTAGGCGTATTATGGATGTAGAAGGATTCTAAGGTAGGTTTCGCTTTTTTTTGTATGATTGTATAATATTTTTAATACTATTATTGAAACTTGGTATATAGGTATAAATATAGAAGTGTAATTTATATATAGCTATGGTTTAATATATACGTGTTTATAAGTACGATGATTAGTATAAAATGGGCACAGTTTATAGGTACTCTAGTCATAAGTAATAGTGATAAGTATCATTAACAATTACTATGTTATGTATTCAGTTCTTCTGGTGATATATCATCCATGGGTCTCCCCCTATTGATAATATAAACCAGGTGATAAATTGAGGTTTTATAAGCGTTATAATGATAGGTTAACTTTAATAGACACTAATGGGTTTGCGGATATAGATTTTATAGATTTTTTTATTGATAACGGTAGAGTAGCGTAGAGGTCTTGAGAGCGTATGTTTTTTTAGGAGAAAAAGTAGTTGATTTTTATGGATAAAAGAGTATATGAGATGGATGATATGGTAAAATGCTTTTAATGTTACACGTCTGTAAGTGTGAGAGGAAATAGGAAAGGGGGAAGCGAAAAGTTATAAATATTGTGCCTTTTTTGTGTTGAGAAATTTGAAATAAAAGAATTTTTCTTCCGTTTTGGCGTTTTGGCTATACAGGTAATGAATTAATAATATGTGGAGAGGGATATTTTAATGCTGTTTGAAAAAGGTGTAGGAGCAATGGTATTTTGTATTCTGTATTAGTAAATCGTATAGTTAGGGAGCAGATTTCTCAAAAGTCTCTAATAGTAAAGGATGTGAGAGTAGCTGTTTTTACTATGTTTGAATGGGGAAATAAATATATCCAGTGAATAATTAATGCAGGGAAACTGAGGCGTAGGGGTAGGTAAGCAGACTTTTCTTATAATACAAGCAGTGAGAGTGAAAATTGTGGACAGAAATTGTATCCAATTAAGAAGTCTTAATAATTCCAGGAGTGGTGTGAATAAGGATAGAAAAGTGACAAATGTCTAGGAATTTGTAAGTAAAAGACGATCTGTGAACTTCCTATATAGGAAGTTCATGTAAATCTTTGAATTTTTATCGGATGGGCATCGAATGTAGTATCTTTATTAATATAAAGGTTTTTAAATATATTATTATAAAGAATCTTTTGGGGTAGATAGGGGCATTGAACACAGAGTTTCATCACCTCTACGGACTAGACGTAGACCAAAGAGAGGGATATATTTTATGATAAAATGGATAAGTTATAGGTAGAATGTGATAATGCTTTATTGCGTATTCTCGGAAAACAGGTTAATCATCCTTACTTATTAATCATATTTGGCTATGGTAGGACGAGATAACTGGTGAGTGATTTGGAAGATCCAATTGTTGAAGGAAACCCATTGATGATTGTCCTTGATGAGACTTTTTAGTTGACTTTACCTAGATAAAATCTATAATCAAAAATTAAATTTTTTTGACATCTTAGTTGATTTGAGAGTAGCGCTATGACGTTTGGTTTTACGAGGGGCAGGGAAAAGGTGTGGTCAAAAGAGAACTGTGTGTTTGTTCATGGGGCACTCACTCGCGCCCGTCCCCCCCCGTTCCCCACCCCACTCGCTAGTTATTTGTGGGATCTATGTAAAAAGTTTAAGTAATATTTCTAGTTACCTAAATTCCAAGGGTATATTAAATAGGTGACGCGGGACGGACGTTTAAAAAGGGATGCGGACGTCAAGAAACTTAGAAATTTAATGAGTTGAGTAGGGTTAAGGATTGGTTTTTTATATAATAATAAAATGATATATAAAGTTGGTATTTATTTTTGATGTGAGTATGGAGGAAAATATGAACCTATAAGGGGATGTGAGGCGTTTTTATACTGATTACAAATTTATATAACACGTAAGGAACGTATTTCTTTATGGGTATACTACGGACATCATTTTCGTTCGCCCTTATCTAGAGAAGGGCAAGAAGATTACCTACCCATTTTTACAATTAACCTTGAACAATTTTATTTGAAAAAATCACTCAAAACATAAAAATAAAAGATTACAATTTTTTGAATATTCTTTAAAGGGTATATTTAGATAAATTAAATCTCATTAAACTCTACAATTCACTCAGGAAAATAAAATTACCAAGTCACATATTTTACAAAGCCCTACGTAATTTACAAAACAATCATGACATAGTTATCACAAGAAGTGATAAGGAAATTAAACATAGTGATATATTAAACCTAATCTAAAGGATTACATAAAACAAAATGCCAAAATTATTCTTAACATGAAATGCCAACACCTTATACCTCATCCACCAAATTAACCCACAAAAAAAACTTCTAACTATAGATAGCTTTTTAATTAGTATCAAGCTTGATAAACAAATATAAACAAAAAAAACTATCCGTAACATTCACAAAAAACAAACAAAGGTGCTAGTAACATACTGACTTCATATAAAATCCAAAATTCTATCGGTCTCCCCAAAACTCACTAAATGACAAAAAATGTCCCCTCTCAGACCTATCATATCAAACAAAAATAGCAATACATTACAAATTATATCTGCCTGGTTATCAAAAACCCTTCACAACCCACTTATAGTGATATCAATATTTCCCCATCTCATCTACATTTTTATTCCAAATACAATCCCACTCATTTATTACGAAAAAACCAATCACCTACTTATAACTATCTTGCCACACACTACATAAATCTCATAAGATTTATAGCGAAGCGAGTCCGTCAATAACCCATATTTGTTACGTTCGTCTCCTCTGTTCAAATCCCCTAAGCTAGGAAAGTTTATACCTTAATTTTACTTAGAAAAAACTTTTTTTTTAAACTGTAACTCTTAAACTACTCACAATATTCTCACTAACCCACCCTTTCAGGCCCACTCATAAAACAACTCTAGTACAGCCTAACTTCTCAATTCATAATTTGGTCTCTTCATCTCTTTTTTAAATAATTATATCTTTCTAATATATTATAATCAAACAAAGACTCTAGGCTACTCTCAAATGTGTTCCCCCTTTCCTCCTACCCATAGTCCTCTAATAAATATTATGGAATTAAATCGAAAGCATTTATCACATTCTCTACCCTAACCTCCCCTAATTTTCTACAAAATATACCTGAATCTTGGCTAACGCTACGATGTTAGATGAATTTACATTAAGACCATCTACCCCAACATAAATATGGATTGTGTAATTTGAATTAATTATTAAATACCCTTATAAAGAACATTCACATCCTCTCCATAAAATTACCACACAATGATAAACTCCCTTAAACTCAAATTTCATTTACCATTCCTCGAGGACACAACTTTTAAACTATGAAAATATATCTTCCAACCAACCCATATTTACTTACTGCTGTTTATAGAGGAAACCTTTTCCTCCACACCCACCATATATATTCAACTACGGTAATATTTCTTCCCAAATTCAACAAATATAAAAAAAGAACTTTACCTCTCAAACATCCCTTACCTATTAGAGCTTTGAGAAATTCTGCTCCACCACTAACCAATTTACATACAGAAACAAAAATACTTCTCTCACCTTCAGCTCTTTTCCTTACAGTCCATACAGCAGTTGATTCCAATCCTTCCAAAATCGGCAAAAACGAAAATCTTTTTACAAAATTTTTACATCAAACAACAAAAAAAAATAACGACAAATTTCTATTTATCCTTCCCCTTTCCTTTATCCACTTTAGACCTACGATATCAATCAAAAAACATTTACCCATCATACATTCTTCTATATATACCCAAAAAACATCAACTTTTCTAACCTCCTATAAAAACATACCCTCAGACCTCCCATAAACCGTTTACTAAAAAAATCCTCCAAACCCATTGTAGTCTATAATAGTACCCTTTGCCATTGATTGCCCCTCGCCGTTTACATAGGTGAGACCAATGATAGATCACCAAGATAGAAACGAATCAAACCATATAATTAAATTATGGAATCATTACCACACACTGACTGAGACCAACTAGGTTCCCTATAACCATCATTTCTTCTAACAACAAACAATTTAGGCATTTAATAACACCAAAAATATCTCAGTATTAAAATATTACGAAAATCATAACAAAAAAAATGGAAATAAATAATAGCAATCTATTCTACCAAATTCCAATATAAATAACGCTCTTAATTTCAACAGAAACTGCAGGAGAAATTTTGATTTTTAGGCTAGAACCAAATCTCAAAATTCCATAATATACTTTCTGTCACAAAATACTCTTATTAAACAGTTAACAAAATATAAACAAATAAACCAACCAATAGATATCTTCACCTTGTTGCCTATTCTGTGAGTTGATGGTCGTTTTACATATTTGTTTCCCGAAGAAGGCTCATTGACGCGAATTTCTTTTTCCGAGCCAAGACGAAAGTCATCGAATAATGCTATTACTATTGTAACAGAATGAACTAGATAATAATACATAAAACGAATACCATAATCCAAGTGTTATAAATTCTTCTCCCTCCCCACCCCCTTATTGTATGTTTTTATTAATTTAATGTTACATAATATTAATATATATTACTATATAATAATATATATATAAAGTATATATATATAAATAATATTATATATTAATTATAATATATAATAATAATATATCTATTATTGTCAGCATGTATGTTGAAACTTCGATAAAGTATGGAACCAAGTTTTAATTTTTTAAATAGTGTATTTATTAAAATAAAATTACATCTAACTTTTCCCCCACCCCATCACCATCCCAAGATGCAACTTTTAAAAATTGTTATAATTGCATAAACGAATAGTGGGAAATTGCCATTCATCGCCAAAATATTCGTATAAAATCATTATAAAACAGCCAAGGGTTAAAAAAAAATACTACAAAATTATAATACTATATATATAAAATTAAATGACTAATATAATTAAATATATTAATATAATTAATATATATATATATATATATATTATATATATATATAATTATAATAATAAATTATATATATTATATAAATACTTTATATAATATAATATAATATAATTATACTAATTATAATATATGAAATATACAAGTATATATATAATATATAATATAGTATTTATATTATAATACTATATAATAATTACTATATATAAAATTTATTATATATATAACAATTACTATATAATACTAATATTATATATATATATATAAATTATATATACATGAATTATTAATATAAATATAATATAATTATTAGTATATAAATATATTATATACTTAATATATATATATAATTATTATTATATTACGTATTATATATATATATATATATATATATATATATATCATAAATATAATGGCCTCAGAACTCATTAATACAACTATTATAAATAAGTGTATAATATAATATATATATATATTATAATTTATAGTTATATAACAATATATAATATATAAATACTTACTCTAGGTACCTAAATACTGAGGCATAAATATAATATAATAATATACTATAAATATCTTATAAATATTACTATATATATATATAAACCGATAGCTTTATATATATATATTTAATAGTAAGTTATATAATATAATAATATATATATAACAATATATTAATATAAATAATACTTTATTATAAATATTATTATATATAAATTATTAATATATATATAATATTATTATTATATAATAATATTATATACTATATATATATATATAATATATATCTTAACTTAATATTATATATTATATATAATAGAATAATTATATATATATATAGTATTAATAATAATATAGTAATATATATATTAATAAAATACCGTAATTATACTAAATTAATAATTATATAATATAATAATAATTATAAACTATATATAATAATAATAATAATTAAATTATATAAGATATTAAAATTATATAAGTACCAGATAATTATTTGAGATTTAGCATATAATATATAATATATATATAAAATTATATCAATTATATATATTAAATATAAATAAATATATAATAATATATTACTAATAAATTTATATATATTAGTTATATATAATATTAATTATAATATAATATTAGTAATATATATTAGATATTTAATTATATATAATAAATTTTTTTTCTAAAATATATATATACTTATATATCACTATATAATTTTATATAATATAATATTATAATTATTTATTAAATACATATAAATTGTTAATTAATAATATATTTAATAAAATTATAAATATATATAAAATATATTATATATAAATATATATTATATATATATATATATATATTATAATATATATATAATATATATCAAAATATATACTAATATATAATATAATACTATATATATAATATATATATAATAACTATATACATATATATAAATATATAAAATATTATATATATATATAATATATAATATTATATAATTATAATTCAATATATATATAATATCTATATATATATATTTATATATATACATAATAATATACTATTACTATACTATATATAATACTAATAATTATAAAATTATAATATATATATATAATACATATATATTAAAAATAAATTATATACTAATATAAATAGTTAATAATATCTATAAACATATTATTATATATAAATAATATATATATAATATATATATACTATACACTAACCTAATAATATATTAAATATATAATATTAATTATATTAGTAACTAAAATTGATTAATTTCTTAATATTTATATATTTATATTAGTCTTATACATATTTATAATATATTAGTATAATATATGATTATATATATACTTATTAATCATATATTATATTTTATATCTTATTCATTCTATATTATATATTTATACTATCTATTATATCTATATATATATATATCTATTATATACTATAACTATATTATATACGTCATCTATTATATAATATATATTATATAATATATAACCTTTAGACATAATATAATAAGTTTTTAAGTCAAAATATTTATATTATTTATGGAATTTTATTTTATATACGTTATTAATTATATATTATTTAATATAATTATATAATTAATTTATATACTATTTATTATTTATATATAATTTATTATTATATTTATAATTATTAATTATATTCATTATTACATTATTATTATTATTATATTATTATTTATAATTTTATATAATTAACTTTTAATTTTTATCAAGTTTATTCATTTCTTTATAACATCAAGTATTGTATTATTGAAGGATCTTATCCCTTATTATATGTTTATCCTTGTACAACTGAACTTTCATGACTATATAATATTATTTATTACAGTATAAATTAATTTTTTTTTATAAGTTTATTCATTTCTTATTATAAATTAATTTAATTATATATATTATATAATATATATTAATAAATATATATATATTATTTCATATATATATATTAATATATATAATATATATATATATATATATCAGTATAATATATATTAATATATATATATTATAATATATATAATTATAATAATATACTATAGTATAATATATATTAATTATATACTATATATATATAATATATATTAATATTATATTATATATATATATATTAATATATATATTTATATATATATAAATATATATATAATATATTAATATATTATATATAATTAATATATATATATATTAATATTATTGTTATTAAATACGTTTTTCTAGTTACATATGATGGTAATGTTCCTTACATATATTATATTGGTTAATATACTTTGTATGTTAATTTTTAATTTTAATTTTAATTTTGCTAATATGAAAATTTAAGAGATGACAGCCAATTTTAAAGACAACTTACTACATAAGTTATTTTTCTGCTCAAGATATACAACAATAATTAGTATAATCTAGAAAGAATTATTAAAAAAATGGCCTAGAAAAGTTAAAAGGAGAAGATGAAACTCACTTAATATATTTAAAAACAAATATATTTTTTGTTGCTGTTGGTTTATACCTTTGATTTTTTTATGGTTTAAAACCATAATTTAAGCCATCAAGTTTAAACCGCCCAACCATTGTTATTATTACTTATTGATTTAGTCTAGAATTAGTGTGTTATCAAAATTTAACAGCTATACCATTATTATTATTATTATTATTATTATTATTATTATTATTATTATTATTATTATTATTATTATTATTATTATTATTATTATTATTATTATTATTATTATTATTAATCTGATGCTCTTGTTGTCGCTTCTTTCACTGATGATGAGGCTGAATTGAGGCAGCCTTTCTTTATTCCAATTACTCCGTCTTTTTAAAAGGAAAATTTTTCTATCTTAACTTTTTTAATCAAAATCTTTTGCTGAATTTTTATACCTAATTTTTCTGAAGAATTTTTATTATTATTCATGAATATTTATTTATATATTTAGTTTTTAATTTTTATTTATAATTTATTTTTCAATTTTATATCTATTTTATTTATTAATTTATTTGCATTATTTATTTGTTTAATTTTTAATTTGTTGTATAAGCTTCATAATTATTATTATTATCTTGCTAATTATTTAAACTAATTGTTTTATTTTTATGCCAAAATAGTTGCAAAATTATTATTATTATTATTATTATTATTATTATTATTATTATTATTATTATTATTATTATTATTATTATTATTATTATTATTATTATTATTATTATTATTATTATTATTATTATTATTATTATTATTATTATTATTATTATTATTATTATTATTATGTATAATTATTACTATTGTTATTGTGACAATTATTCATAGAAATTAGTATTGTTACATTATATATTTATTATTATGTTTATTATTATTATTATTATTATTATTATTATTATTATTATTATTATTATTATTATTATTATTATTATTATTGTTTTGGCGATTATTTTATGCAAATGTATGTAGGTAATATAGACCATTTAATGCTTACACGTGCTGCGAACCGCCCTTGTATTTTATTTCGCTCTAAATACGTTGCTAATGAAACAAGTTTGAAAATCTAATTCTTATCCATTTTCCAGGTCGAATCTCTCTCTCTCTCTCTCTCTCTCTCTCTCTCTCTCTCTCTCTCTCTCTCTCTCTCTCTCTCTCTCTCTCCTCTCTCTCTCTCTCTCTCTCTCTCTCTCTCTCCCTCTCTCTTCTTCTCTCCTCTCTCTCTCTCTCTCTCTCTCTCTTCTCCTCTTCCCCTCTCTCTCTCTCTCTCTCTCTCTCTCTCTCTCTCTCTCTCTCTCTCTCTCGGTAATATCAGCTTTTGATCATTCATTTCACTCTTTTCATCTTTTATCTATCTATCTATCTATCTATCTATCTATCTATCTATCTATCTATCTATCTATCTATCTATCTATCTATCTATCTATCTATCTATCTATCTCAATCAGATTAAAGAATTTATTAAGAGTAACCTAAATACTGAAATGATAAATATAACTGAACTTAGAAGTAGGAATCCGTATTCGAAGTCTTTCAAAATAACCTTGGAAAGTTCTTTAAGGGATAAATTATTAAAGGATGATTTCTGGCCTGTAGGCATTATTTGTAGAAAATTTTTCAAAGGTAATAACAATGGACCTGGAAAACAATGATACTAATAACTCTTTGAGGATATGTTCTTATAATTGTAACTCATTTAGAAATAATTTAAATAATATAAAGAGCCTTATGGATAACCACGATGTAATATTGTTACAAGAAATTATGCTGATGGAAAGAGATACATATTTAATTGATAATTTGTCAGAAAATTGGGATAATATATATTTTGTTCAAAAAGAATATGTTAGTGAGATACACGAAGGTAGACCTAAAAGAGGAATTTGCATTATTTGGCGAAACTTTCTCTCTAAATTTATAAAACCAATTTATCATAATGACTCGATTTTAGGAATTTTAATGGATTTAGGTTACAAGTTATTGATCTTGAACATTTACCTGCCATGTTTTAAGAGAGAAAACGATGTAATTTTGGATTATCTAAATGAAATTATGGAGATTGAAGCAATAATAAAAAGTACTCATCATGATTCTTTAATCATTGCAGGTGATTTTAATACGAACTTAGATGGTTCAATCTATGGTGAAATTTTAAATGACTTTGTTAAGAATTTTAAATTGGTCTTGATGGATGGAATTTTGCCTAAGGATTCATTTACATATCTGTCACCGGCTCACAACACAACATCCTGGTTAGATCATGTTGTTTGTTCTAATAACTTGAAGGAAGATATTAACGATGTAACAATCTTATATGATTGCTGTTTGTATGATCACTTTCCAATGTCTTTTACTCTCTTAATAAGGGCTCAAATCGAAAAAGAAAGATATAAAGAAGACCTTGACGTCAGATTTGTTTACTGGAACAAGCTAACTGACCTAGAAATAAAAAGTTATAAAAATAACTTAGATCAATTTAGTGATATTATAAGAAAATCTAAAAACGAAGTTATACACTGTAATAAATATGGCTGTAAAAATGAACGACACCTCAATCAGATAGATGTGTTTTATGAATCTATATGTAATAGCATGCACGAGGCTAGTGAAAAGCTTACTATAAAAAGAAAAAACATTAAAAAATGCATTCCAGGTTGGAATGATTCACTGAAAAACGTTCATCGGGATGCAGTTAACAAATTTATTACATGGAAATATAAAGGAAGAAAAGAAACAGGCATTGAACTTGACAATATGAAAAAAAATTTGAATATGTGTTAAAAAAAATGTAGAAATAAAGAAGAGGAAATAAGAAATAAAAACTTACTAAAAAGTTTTAAAAACAAAGAAATGAAAAAATTTTGGAACCAAGTTACTATCAAAGATGAAAAGAAAAAAATTACCACCAAAATAGATGGTGAATCTGATGGAATGTTTATAGCAGAGAAGTTTTCAAATAAATTTAAGGCTATATTTGATGATAAATATTACCAGTTTAATGACAATTTTATTTCCAAAGATGTTGCATGGAAGGAAGTGTATGAAATGTTCAGTGTTTTGGAGATTAAAACATTAATTCATAAATTGAAACCTACATTGGGACCGGACAATATACATTTGTTTCACTTAAAATTTGGTACGGAAGCCTCCGATAGGTTAATAGCAGAATTCTTAAATGTGTGCATTATGCATAATTATTTCCCAATCAAAATGCTAAGTGGAGTTATTACTCCAATAATAAAGGATCAATACGGAGACTGTTCAGATATTGATAATTACAGACCAATTATGATGTCATCTGTTTTCCTTAGATTGATGGAAAAGGGTTTGTTGGATAGATTAGAGGATTTTGTTACTCTTGACGATAGGCAACACGGCTTTAGGAAAAATTATTCAACAGTGACGGCCATGTTTTCTTTAAAGGAAACTATTGCGAGCTATACTGATAGAGGATCGGATGTATACGCCGCTTTTTTGGACTTTTCCAAAGCGTTTGATAAGGTCAATCATGAGGTCTTATTCAAAAAACTTAATGAGATGAATATTCCCTCCGGTATTTTGAATATTATAATGAGTATTTATAAAAATCAATTTGTTAATGTTAAACACAAAAATAGTTTTTCCAATACTTGGCAAGTAAAAAACGGTGTAAGACAGGGTGGAATATTATCCCCCCTTTTGTTCTGTATCTATGTTGATGAACTAATAAGGAATATTGTTAAAAGTAAAATTGGAACTAGATTAGGATTTCGTATGTCAAATATTATTATGTATGCTGATGACTTAGTATTGCTTGCTCCATCAATTAGTGGCCTTCAAACTCTTCTATATAAAGCAGAAAATGTTATAACTGATTTATGCCTAAATATAAACCATGACAAGAGTTTGGTTGTTAATTTCATTAAGAAAAACGGCAAAATAAAAGAAAATCAAGTGAAATTCAAGCTGTCAGGTGATTCATTAAGATATGCAACGCATTCTAAATACTTGGGTTTTTATATCAATAATTATTTAGAAGAAAGCTTGGATATTAAAAGAGCAAGAAACAAATTCTTTGGTAAGTTTAATCTTATTTTGCGTAGATTTAGATCACTGGATCCTGAAATGATTTTGTATTTGCTAAGATCCTTTTGTACCCCATTTTATGGAGCAGATTTATGGGTTAACTTAGCTAACAGTAGTCAATTGATGAAACAATTTGAAACTGGCTTTCACAATGCGATTAAGAAGACCCTTAAAATTTCAACGAGATTTAGTAACCATGATGTTTGTAATAGTCTTGAAATGTTGCTGTTTAAACATTATCTAAATTATATGAAATTATGCACAGTTTTTAGGCTATTTAATAGACCATGTGAATTTATTGATAAGAATCGATCCTTATTGATTAGAGGTAGACTGGTGAGAGATATAGAAAAAATATTTCAATCAAAATACAACGTTTCAAATAGTTTTCAAAATGATCTTGATGCCTTAAAAGCTAGAATTTGGTTTATACAAAGTAGAGAAGATTCTTTGAGATGATTCCTACATATTATTATTGTTATTTTAGTTCTTGGATTTTTATTTTTTAATTACTTTTAAAAAAAATGTACTTGTTTACGATAATAAAGAATTAAAGTCATTTAAAAGTACTATCTATCTATCTATCTATCTATCTATCTATCTATCTATCTATCTATCTATCTATTCTTTCCCCTTATTCATTTTCTTTTAATTGATTTTTTTTTCTACAGTTAGCACAACCCCTCACGGCCAGAGCCTTATTCGAGAAAGGGTTTAAAATGACATTTATTCATTTATTTATTTATATATTTATTTATTTATTTATTTATTTATGTATGTATTTATTAATTATTATTTTTATTTTTATTATTATTATTATTATTATTATTTTTTATAATTATTATTATTTTATTATTATTATTATTATTATTATTATTATTATTATTATTATTATTATTATTATTATTATTATTATTATTATTATTATTATTATTATTATTATTATTATTATTATATAATAGTAATATTATCATTATATTATTATTATTATTATTATTGATTAAGATAATTAGAATTTATTAGTATTATTATGTATTATTATTATTATTATTATTATTATTATTATTATTATATTATTATTATTATATTATTATTATTATTATTATTATTATTATTATT
>JABUQX010110620.1:2500-5000 GCA_015478945.1 Trachelipus rathkii | reverse complement strand
TGCATCGACGGCAAATTGCTCCCACTCTGCGGGAAAGAAGGTGGATGATGATGATGATGATGATGTATATAATATATATCATATATATATATATATATATATAATATTAATATATATATATATTAATATATATATATTATATATATATTTGTCGTCAACTGTACAGGACCCACCACGGCTCACAGAGAAGCGGCCACACTGGGTTGAATAATCAACTCCATGGGTGGCCGTCCTGGCTCATCTATATTTTAAATGTCAAGAAAAATTTGAATGGCGAAATGATGATAGGTATAATATATTATATAGAATATATATATATATATATATATATATATATATATATATATTATATATATATAATATATATTTTTCTATATTATATATATATATATATATATATATATATATATATATAAGTTATTTTAAAGGACGTTTTCAATCTTATCACAAATCAATATATTTTCATGTATTTTAATGTAAAAGTTTTCTAAAAAATAATTTAAATAAATAATATTTTATATTTTTAATATTGTAAAATAATATTTTTCGCATATGTTAATTGGTAACAGAATATTTTCTTATATTTGAATTTCGGTGTCGACTTTTCCCTATTTTAATTCTTTATTCATTTATTGAAAACTTGGTAATCTGAGACGACTTCGTTGCTCTCCAATAGCTCGCATACGTTTTATTTCTTTTCCTACTGTTAACCTTCTCTTCAGTTTTGAGCTCAACCTTTTTCTAAAATCTAGAAAATACTTCAATACCTAAACACAAGCTATTTAATCTGTCGTCCAACTGATACCTTAAAAATTCCGGAATTTTGAGAATATTGTGTTGCTTTCGAAAGTTTTATGTGTAACTTTTATTTGGAATTTAAACAAAAAGTTGCCTTGAGGAAATATGCTTTTTTATTTTTTAACGATGAATATTTTTGAAAATGGGGCCTTATAGCTTTCCATTTAAATGAAGGAAAAAATACAAGTGATTCAAAAGCAGAATGAAAACATTTAGCAACCTAGCAACAAATCGAACAAACGAAAATACAAAAAGAAACAGCAAACCTGGAAAGTTATATATATATATATATATATATATTATATATATATATATTATTATATATATATATTATATATATATATATATATAATATATATATATATATATATATATATATATATATATATATATATATATATATATATATATTATATATATATACATGTATATATATTTATAATTTTATATATATATATATATATTATATATATATATATATATATATATTTAATATTACACTCACGGGCAGAGCCCTATTCAAGCAGAGGGTGTACTCAATTTACGTCTTGAGTAGCACGGAAACAAATCCTAGGGAGAAAATAGCTCACATATTCTTTATGCCTATTTTATCTCAACCTCAATTGGAGATGCGAGAAAGAGGTCTCTAACTTCAATTATGTTTGATGCATCATTTAATTATTCGTTTTAGGCATCAAAAAATATGTAACTAGTTATTTTCTTTAACTTTTTCTTTAAATTCTCTAAAATTTATCGAAATTAGGGTTGCTGTCATCATAATTATCAACTTTTATATGGCCATCACTTCCAGTTTCCACAATATTACTAAAGTCAAATAAACTTTTGGTCGTACCAGCACCATCTAATTTCGTTGAAGAATCCTATTTTCCTTCATCAGAGGAACATTCTTTCAACACTTTCTAATCACTTTCTGAACAGCTTTGTTCTGAGTTCTCAGAACTTTCTGAACAACTTATCTCTGGAACTTTATCTGGAAAATCTATTAGATCAACGCAATTTGCAACAGCTTATTCAATCACCGCAGATTTTTTCTTAGATTTTTTGAAAAAAGAATTCATGTTGTCTTCTAAATGTTCAAATATTTTCCAAGTGAAATACGAAATTTTGCTTCAGACCAGAGCCCAGAGGAGTGCTAGCCTTTTTGCGGTATTCCTCCAAACAATAAATACACTTTTCACCAGATGAGGACGGCTGGATTTTGAAGGTGGCATATAGATAAAGATATACATAAGCTGCTGACCAGGAATGCAATATATGCTCATTTTCAGATTTAATATCCTATATATTATATTATTTTATATATATATATATATATATATATATATATATATATATATATATATATATATATATATATATATATATATAGATATGTTTTGTTTTTCTATATATATTTTACATTACAATTTTAATGGATTTACAGACCTACCTCTTATTATTTTTATTTTAATATTATTATTATTATTATTATTATTATTATTATTATTATTATTATTATTATTATTATTATTATTATTATTATTATTATTATTATTATTATTATTATTATTTTTATTTATTGTTATATTATTATTTTATAGTTTTAGTATTATTAATGATGGTCCAACTCGCTGGAATAGCGAACTTATCTAATACTGGAAGCTCATTGAATATCTTTAGAGTTTAAAGCTCTATTTAGCGA
>JABUQX010110619.1:67500-69082 GCA_015478945.1 Trachelipus rathkii | reverse complement strand
TAATAGCTCTACCATTTATTTATTATTTAAATACATAATTAGGATGTGTTAATAGAGTGTTTTTTAGTTGGTTTAAAACCATAAAAAAAATAACCAGTGGTTTTTTCAATTGGTTTATACCAAACAACCCTGATATATATATATATATATATATATATATATATATATATATATAGTTTATTTTTATCTATGTCCATACACCTATAGCCTTATATATATATATATATATATATATATATATATATATATATATATATATATATATATATATATATATATATATATATATATAAAATAAAAAATGCAAAGCAAAAATAAAATAAAAATATTCTGAACCGGTTCTAAACGACCTCAAATACATTTGGTTTACGAGGTAATTTTATTTTATTTATTTAATACCATAAATACAGTGTGTGAAATTTAATTAAAATAATTAATCTGCTGACCTGACCCTCCTAAAATAAAATAATAAAATGGCAGTAACTTCGTACTACTTCAATATTAATGTTAATCGATATGATCTAATAATAAATAAGTATATTAATTAATTAATTATTAGATAAAGTGGAAATACTGCAAAACTGTACAAAAGAATGTACTATAAAACATTCTTGTTTAATATATATATATATATAGATATATATATATCGATATGTGAGATATATTTATATATATATATATATATATATATATATATATATATATATATGAAATATAAATATACATATATATATATATATATATATAAGTATATATATCGAGGTGACTTACACTCGGGCTAGTTTCGGGCTTAGCACGAGTTACCACTATAGAAACGACTGATCTTTTTCACAAATTTTCATAAAGTTACGATAAAATTTTCTTATTTTTTTGAAAATTGGTCATATGAAAGAAATTATTACATAATACATATAAAAGATTATTTAAAATTTAAACAAAAAGTGCATAGAACCTGCTCTATTGAATAATGTTATTTTCAATCACCTTATAAAGGTCACAGGTCGTATTTCTCCGAAATAGCCGAGAGTACTAAGACAAAGACACATACACATCAAAATTTAAATGTTTTGCAAGTTTTTCCCACCAGGAATCTAATAAAACACTTGTTTTATTTAAAAAAAAAAAATATAAACATTTATTTGTTCTTAATGCACATTTCGGAAAAAAATAATGATATTTTAAATTTAATACCTGAATTTAGACTGGCATCCTTACTGTAACACAAGTACATAGTAAATAATACTTTATAACAAATAATATTTAATAAAATAAATACAAAATAATAAAGAAACACAAAATACTATTAATAAATGTAAGATCATGTAAGATCCTAGCACCCAAGACTTAGTCCCTTTACATTCAACAACGATTTAATTGCACTCCAGCTACCTTCCTGCCATTCATAACTTTCCTACTACACTCTTTGCATCATCCGTTCCCTTATCATCCAATATATATCCTAAATATTTAAACCTGCATTACCCCTGTACCAGCTGCTACCACATCTAACATAATCTCTATATATATATATATATATATATATATATATATATATATATATATATATATATATATATATATA
>JABUQX010110619.1:0-50000 GCA_015478945.1 Trachelipus rathkii | reverse complement strand
AAAATAGACATTTTTTGACAATTAATCAAGTAGATTAAATGAAAATTCTCATTGAGAGGAGAAAAGAAAATGAGTTTTATTAAATCACATTCTTGAAGGCGTTTTTAAGAGGCAATTTACAACACGAAAATTCACACCTTGAGTATGTTTTCTTCTTTTTATAGATATATTAATTATCATTTCTATTTAGAAGGAGAAAGAAATAATAAAAAAGTGAACTTTTAGATATTAATTTTTCTTTTTCATATTTTCAAAGTTATATTTTCTTGTTTCAATTTTTCTTTTTATTGTGTTAAATGATGTTTATATATGCTGGTGTTTATTTTTAAATTTATCAAATATATATATATAAATATATTATATATAATATATATATTATAATTATATTATATTATAGTATATAAGTATATATTTTATATATAATATATATAATATATTATAATTATATAATATATTATAAATATTATAATTATATATAGTAATATATATATACATATATATATATATATTCCATTTATTTTATCCTGCATATGGCTTTAATTATACATAATCCATTAGCTTAACGCGTACTTCGGGGCTAACAAAATTTAGGTCTACTTGTTGGGCAAACCAAAATTCATTGGTTGTGGTCTTAGTTGTGGGCTTTTGCAAATTCATTAGGTTGAGTGGTACGGGGCTAAATTGATCATGTATATATATTATTAATTATATTATATATATATAATATATATATATATATATATATATATATATATTATATATATATTTATAGATTATAAAGATTAAACCATAAATTAAAATTTCTTTGACCATAATTCAACCTAGCTACATAATCATGACCATCTAACAACAAACGAAATAGAATTTCAGTTAAGTAAAATTTACGTGCACCTATAAATATAATATATAATATATATATATATAATTATATATATATATAATAATATATATAATATATATTTATATCTATATAATATATATTATAGTATATAAACAAAGATTTCAAACATTTGTCGCTACGCGCGCTGATGCACAATTTTGATCAAAAACGTAAATTGTCAAAAACACTTTGACTTCGGCTACATCCTTTCACGCATAATTAAGAAGACCCTACTCAAAAAGAAGATCATGTCGATTATCTGCCTCCACCTCCATATAAATATCGATTGTATGACTTCGATCACATTTCATGAAATTGGATTGAAAATGCGTAAAGTAAATTGCAACTTTAGCATTAAAGCAACTTCACACCTCTAAAAATATTTTTAAAAAAAAGTTAAAATCTATGTAAACTACGTAAACTCATAATCTTTCCTTAACGTATATATAGTTTAAATATACGTAAACTAGCTAAACTCTAACATAACCTTTACTTAACGTATATATAATGTAATTTATTTTTATATTTATAATTTATTTTACTCTGCATTGTTCAAAAAGGTAATAGTAGCGTAGAGGTGCTTCTCCCCCGATTTTTATAAAAATCACATGATATACTCTAAAAAAATATAATGAGATAAAAAAAAAAACAAATGTGGCGGTCTCTTTATGGAAAAAATTCGCCTCCTCAAAAGTTGTAAAGTCCCATAAATTCCTTAATTATGACTAAAAATTAAAAATCACAGGATAATCGTCTAAAAAAAAGTAATATGAGGCAATAAAAAAACAACGCAATGATTTGCTTTAGGAAAAATGTTACACAGCTATCATACGTATAAATTTTTCCCCTAGCTGATTTAAAAAAACTTAGTGGCGCCTCGTGCTCGTTTTAAGGGCCTTCCTATGTTCAGGTATGATAAGAGTTTGTGTAAGTATACTAGATTTTCTCTGTGTATACCTAACAAAACATATCATAACCTGAACTAGAGGGCCTGAAATGAGCCCTAACCTGGATGAATCAAAAATGAAAGTCTATGGGAGTTTTAACAACTTTGAGATGTAAATTTTTTCCTAAGAGACCGCCACGTTTTGTTTTTTTTATTTCTTCATTATTATCTTTTTTAGAGTATATATGTAATTTTTTATAAACAATCGGGGGTGAAGCCCCTCTGCGCTACTATTACCAAAAATTGACTTGAACTTAACTGGGGGCAGATTATTGACATGAGCCTTAAAAGAATAGCAATGCAGTTTCTGATATAAATTTTGGATGAATAATGCGTATATTGATGTCCAAATGGTATAAAAAAAAAAGTGGGGTAATTGTTACCCAGAGGGTTGTCCCCTCGATTTTGTTTTTATGAAAAAAAAAATCACAGGATATAACTACTCTAAAAATAATAATGAAGAAGTGAAAACGAAAATTGTCGCTATCTTTAGGAAAAAAAGTTAACAGCCTCAAGAGTTGCTAAAACTACGATAGCTTTTTTAAGTAATTGATCGATCCCAGGTTGGTGTCATTACCGGCCCTCTAAGGTCAGGTTATGATAAGTTTTGTTAGGTATACCCAGAAAAAATCTATGTAGAATTAACAAATCTTATCATAACCTGAACTAGGATGGCCCTAAAATGAGCACAGGCCCCCTAATTTTTTTATAAGAAAGGCTATGGGAAAATTTTAATCTAGCTTGTTAACTTTTCTTTCCCTAAAGAACTGCCGATTTTTGTTTTTCCTATTCTTTATTTATTATTTTTTTAGGGTATATTCGTGTTTTCATTTTTTTTTTTTTTTTTAATAAGAAAATCCTATACGGATTTTACCAATTTGAGAGGCTTAATTTTTTCCCTTAAAGACGACTGGCCGGCGTTTCAAAGTATCTATTCTTCATTTAAACTTTTGTTTTTTAATTTTTTTTGATTTTTCAATTTTATTTTTTTTTATAGAAACTTTAAAGATCTTAAAAAATTTGGAGGCTGTACACTGTTTTTCCTAAAGAGCGACGATTTTCGATTTTCCAACTATTCTATCATATTTGTTTTTTTTACGGCGTTATCATGTGATTTTCGAAGAAAAATCGGGGGTCACCTAAACCTCTGGCACTTACCAGAAGTTGGATACTACCTTCCAGAGTTTTCTTCACTCTTCATCCAAATTGTTGCTGAATCAATTAAATAACTGTAAAGGATTATTCCTTTTAAATTTTACTAAAAACAAAAAAAAAAAAAAAAAACATTGAACCATTTTAATGTATTTAATATATAATAGAATTCATTATATATATATATATATATATATTAGTAATATATATAATATATATATATATAATAATATATTTTAATATATATATAATCTTATAATATATAAAATAATATATATAATATAGTTATATATATATATAATCTTATATATATATATATATATATATATAATAATTATATATAAATATATATAATTATTAATTAATATTATATTATATATATATATTCGTATATATATATATATAATATATATATATATATAATATTATAATATAAATATATATATATATATATATATATATATATATTTATATATATATATATATATATATATATATATATTAGTATAGTTATATATATTAATATATATTATAATATATATATATATAATAATAATATATTTATAATATATATTATATATAGATATATATATAAGTAAATGTGAAACGCTATGACAAATAATAATCGGCCAAGAAGCGGAGCACAATAATCACTAAAGTAAATCCGTAAAAAAAAAAAATAACTAAAAAAAAGTAAACTATAAAACTGAACCTATTTGTGTATTGAAGGTGGTGTGTGTGGTGTGTGTGTGTGTGTGTGTGTGTGTTGTGTTGTGTGTGGTGTGTTTTTTTTTTTGGGGTTAAAACTGTCGAACGTGGTAGTGTTGTGTGTGTGTGTGGTGTGGTGTGTGTGTGTGTGTGTGTGTGTTGTGTGTAAGGGTGTGTAGGTGTGTGTGTGTGGGGGGGGGGAAGCGGATGTGTGTGTATCCGTACTGTACTTAGGTTATTTATTGTTTTTATATATGAGAGATTGAACAAAAATTATTACATTTAAACACATATCTGATACAAATTAATTGGATTAGTTTTTATAAACAAATTAGAGGTTCAATACCTTTCAATGTATTTAAATTTTAAAGTGCGATGTTATTTAATTTGCTTTTTTTTCATTTGAATAAATAAGTTTTTTACTTCACATTTTGATAAAATAAACATGACACTTCCATTTTGTAGTTCGTTAATCACTATGGTTTGCGAAATTGAAGTCTTTCCATGGTCTTTCATAGGCTTATCAAGCCTTAGCTTATGCAACTATAAAAGCCTATGCACTTCGGTTCAGTCAGATCATAAATTAATAGTAAGTATTGTTTTAAAACTAGACCAAATTATTATTTTTTTCTCTACCTTAATTTTTAATCTTTTTTAAAACGTAATAGGAGGCAGTAGAATCTTATAAAATGTTATCTAATCATTAATATTTAAAATAATCGCAATTTATCAGATGTTTTATAAAAATATATTTAAAAACTCTATTACACATCTTTTATACTGGATACTGTCGTAATATATTAGTAAAGTTTTAATATACCTTTCATTTTTTGAAATGTTAAAAGGTGTGGTGTTTGAAAAGTAAATATGCTGTGTCCTTCATTAAGTGTCTCAAAGAAATTTAAATTTTAGATGAATTTTTGTGGAAGTTGTGATAATATAACGCATAATTTGTATTTATTTTAATTTTTTTTTTAAATAAAAATAATTATGGTCATTGAATTTTAAATTCAAAAATAATATAACTAGTTTGTAAACTAGTAAAAAAATATAAACAATATAAAAATGTCAAATTGAAATTTGATATTTGCGAAATTATTATCGAACAAAATCGACCCCAAAGACAATAATTGTGTGACAAAACTGCTACAGTTAACAGTATATAATATTTGGTAAACATTTGTTCTGTCTATATGCCACTAGGAAACAGAAAATTATCTAGCTCGTAGTGATTGATAACTTATGGGAAAATAAATATTAAAATAGTTTTATTCAAAAATTGATAATTTTGAGATGTGTTACTTGCTGCTAAGTACTTCGATTTGTGTATGACAGATTCAGAAAGAGAAAAAAAAAAAAGAAAAAGGATGAATGTTAACAGCTAGTGGTGTCATAGAAAACACTAGCATTACATACATACACACCATTTTTCCGCTATCCAAAAAATTTGTTAGGAAAACATCCACAAATAATAATTCATAACAGAATGAGTATAAGAATAATTCTCTAATGTGTGTTTCAAATAGAAGGGGCGTTGTATTAAATGTTTTTGCTGCTAATTAACGCTTCGATTTGTGTATGACAGATTCTTGTCATAGTGTATTCTACGCTCTTCTTCTAGAGAGAAATAATATGACCAACCAATTTGAATTAAATATTAAGCTAAACAATAACCTATTAATATAACCCACCGAAATGAATCCGCAGGCAGATATCCAAGACAATATCTTTGGTTCTCGCGCTTACCTAACACAGTAAGACAAAATCCTAAGTACACCCCCCTTAACCTGTGGATAAGAAGACCTCCGATCTACCTCCACACATATATACCTATATACCTCTACCCCTCACCACTAGTAATAAAATAATATACCACCTCTATCCACCCGTCTCAAGCCTCCACATATCACTGATATATATAGATAAGATACCCTAGACAAAGATAATATATATAAATAAATAAGTAATAAAATAAAGAAATGAAAATAATATATATATAAATATATAATAGATATATATAAATAATAGAAGATAATAAAAAATATATAATATAGATATATATAATAAATAGATAAAAAAGTACCTCCCCATCATAAAAAAAAACCAAATAATAGATATATAGAATAGGACATTATATATACCAACAAAATAATACTCTCAGGTAACTCAAAATAAGAATTATTAGGATATGACCGTTACTATAGCAAATATATGTATTGTATTATGATTTTACATGTT
Organism: Trachelipus rathkii; assembly: GCA_015478945.1. Lineage (NCBI taxonomy): Eukaryota > Metazoa > Arthropoda > Malacostraca > Isopoda > Trachelipodidae > Trachelipus > Trachelipus rathkii. The sequence continues at coordinate 44,076 of JABUQX010110619.1, read as the reverse complement.
GCTTGTATAGGTTAAGGAAAGTAACAACAGGACCAAATAATCACCCAGGTTCCAGGCCACGCAAGATGTATCCTCCTAGAGCGAGGATACCGGATAATATTCCACAAAGGCCCGAAGACTATAAACACCAAAAACACAAGGCCAGAGAGACACAAGGACAACTATATCAAAAGCAAGTATAATCGAGGTAAACGTACCGCCCTCACACCAAGAAAAAAGATGAGATAAAAACTGAACAACAAACCAAAAATGAAAATACACTCATGCACTATAAAATACAAAAAAACTAACCCAGAAATCAAATATAATAATTATAATATTACATTATCAAATCGACCATATAACAAAACGAAGCATAGCAACCATAAAATAGAAAATTCAGAGGATTTCACAAATTAATAACGATATAATATACAACATCGTTACTCATTTATAGTCATATAAACTCAACAAACAATAATTAAATATAATATATAATATAAAAATATATTAATATATAAAGAGGTGAGCAAATATATAACAACGTTTTAAAAGCGTTAAATTCCGTTAATACTAAACGTCCAAGTTAAGATTTTTCAGATTAACTGATATTAACGGGCTATTTGTTAATTTTGAAAAGAAAAAAAAAAAAAAAAAAAGAAAAAAAAAAAGAGAGTTAAACGGACTTAATTTAAACAAGTTTAACAAATTATTTAGTGAAATTAACTGAGTTAACACGAAAAATGTAAATATTCACAAACAAAATACAATCCCGTGATTAACGTTACCTTAATTACGAGTATGCATAAAATAATTTTCTTATCGGAATTTATAAGAATTGAATAGGATTCGAATTTTGTATAACAAGATAACATATTTTTTTTTTTCAAAATTGCCTAACAACTATTCCTCTCAAATAGCTAAACTTTGTCGTTTCTCAAACTCACTCAATATTAGCTACACCCCAAATATTTTATGTTTTTATCTATATACTGTAAATACATCTATTCGAACGCTGAAGATAAAAAAAATACTGACTGAGACCGACATAAAAAATGAGTCATTAATTTCTTTCGTTCGATAGTGAATCTGAAACTTGCTTTACTTTTAAACTAGAGTGAATAAAATAATTAAGAAGTAGCCAAATTAAAATGCAGCATAAAACAGTAATTGTATAAAAAAAATATGAAAAATGATTTGTATTTAAAACTGTAAAATTGAAAATTTTCTCTAATTATTTTTACAATGAATATACTAAATAAAAGTATTAATTAAAGAATACGGTAAATTTTACGCTTTCGGGAAAGCATATTCAATTGGGTCATCAAGCGGCAAACCAGCTATCGCTAGGTCAAAGAGCTCAACAACTATCTAGTCTAGATAAGAGCATTAACTAATCATATAATTAATATTAGCTCTCGGGAAATTAATTTTCTATCTAATATTTATTATTAATATTATTGAAATTATTTTTATAATAAATTACTAAATATTTCTAATTTCAATTTATAAATATATCACTCATATAGCTTAAATATATTAGATATATATCACGCTCCATATTAGCATTATGTACCATATGTACCATTGATTATTTAGTTAATCCCAACCCGCAGTCGAGATTAACCTTGTTGTGCGCCTTGGTGGCCATCTCTGGTCTAACTATTCGGGCCAGGAATTACCCTCGCCCTTCAGCTGTACCTAGAGTGAGAAGCAATACTATATATATAATATCTATATATATTTTAATTTTTTAGAAGTCACAACAGCCCGACGTAACAGGTATCACCTACAAATAACCTACTTTCCGTATACAAGCGGTGGACCTACCGCCTCTCTTCCCAAGGTCACTAGACACCCATGGGCTATCCGGTGCTCTACTCTCCACACAAGTATCGGGCGTTATTACAGGTTCAACTCCCACACTTCATCCCAACCTGTGGTGAGGACGTATCAGATTTGAAAAACCGGATACAATATTAAAGGCTCACCTCTGACCGGGCCGCCAATTGTAGGGAACCTGAGCCATGGCTAACCACCCGAGGAGGCTGTTCTGCACACTTCTTGAGAAAGTATAAATATCGGGACTCTATCGCTGTGCCAAGGAACTAATAGGATGGCCACGTGTGAAGATCGCGGGGATTGAGAATCAACACGAAACGATAGGTTCTGGGACGAAATCATCCACAACAGAAACGGCCAACTCAAAACCGGCCACAACACCGATAACGGAAACAACCAAAAAAGGTGGTATACCGAGGATGTGAGTTGAGTGTGGCTTCTCTGGGGAAACATGGAACTGATGTATGAGAGGAGAAGGATGTACACCATACCTTAATGATGAAAATTACGCCTTTTCAAGCCCATCTAATTATTTTACAGTATATGTTACTCATTTGCTATTATTGTTATTATGCAGGTGGCATCTTCATTGAGAGACAAAAGTTTGTGGTAAAAAAGTTTTATGGATTAAAGCCTAATAAATTAAAAAAATAAACGTTGTATATAATGAACGAAAAAGGTGAGAACCAAAAACACATCGGCAACAAATTTACCTCTGTCAGGTACCCAGCCATGACGCCTACCGCAAAAAGAGTCCCTAACTGACTTCTTTAGAACCTAGGTACCTATGCCGTTACTTCCTTCTCCTAACACCTGGAAGTCCTTTTTGCAAATTTCATGTAAGAATTCGGAATATCGATAGCAAACACCGAAACAACACCACAAGGTGCCCCACGAGAAAATCCGGACAATCCCGCAAAAGGTGCCCCCACGATAATAGATCGATTCTCAATTCTAACTACTTCATTAATGACTAAGAACCCCCCTCAGAAATGTCAGACAGAACATAATCATTCACGACGCAAATGGCTAACACGAGTAGACTGCGGATCGACTACCTTCACAGCTCTTACTGAAGACAAACCAGCACCAAAAGTAATTTTGGCAAAATGAAAAAAAATCAGTAAGCCTTTATAGAAAAAAGATCCTAATAGGAGATAGAAAGACCCCTCCAGTAATCAACTGAAAAATGCGGGACGAATAGGAGTTCCACATTCTCAGATACAAAGACTGGCATGAACGCGACAATTCCAAAGTTCCATTCTTCATCCTTAACGTCTCTCACAAATATTCCTGCTTATTTCTACTCCTGATGCAATGAAAGAAGCACCACAATCTAAACAGTCATCACAGGTGTACATAACTATAATATAGCTAAAAATGAAGACAAGCAAAGACGAAAAGAATATACAGCTCTCAATGCTCCTAATGCGAACATCTCTCCACACAAGGCAAAAAGATAAAATTAATACAAAGTTATGTAATACGAATACTAATGAGACTTTCCTCCAACTCAGCGAGAAGGCACCGACTCCTTGATATGAAACCAGAATCACACCATTTTTACTGCTGACATTTTAATATCCAATTATCAGCAGCCCCTACGAAAAAGGTCAAAAATGCGTTCACATAAGTACACAATACGACTCTTTACACGTTTATCCTCGACCCAGACGTTGCTTCAAATTGTCAACGGTTTGGTCATCTCCCCCGAAAATACTGTAGGTTACAGGATGACATATGCCCCAATCTGCGGAGGATTATTTCACACTCCTTGTGAAATACCCCTAACTGTAGAAATTGTGGAGGACCCCACAGTGCTTCTTTCTTTCAATGTGCCCGTCTTACCTGTTGAACAGGAGGCTTTGGGAGTTATGTACATACATAAATTGAGCAGGAGAGATGCGAATACGCCAGCTCAAGGAAAAAATATCAGAAAGTCAAAATCCAATCTCTTACGCCAAAATTACCGCTGCCCCTGCGCCTCCGCGTATTAATCCGCCAACACAACCCATCCTAACAAACACTCCTCTCTTAAATTCCATTGAAACTTAGGCATGTGTTACTGTAGCCTGTCTGCCTGTATTGCCACACTACCAACTTCTCAAAAGAGTACAAAAGCAGCCTTGATTCAATTCTCCGTCCAAAAAGCTATCAACAAGCTTATCCCAAGTACTAACTCTCAACAAACCAGCAATAAAACTAAGCTGGTTCATCCAATACAAAACTTTGGAAACATTTCCTGCCAAAACACACTGTCCCATACTCACAAATTGGTTCACCCAACCTTATGCAAGAGGACAGTCTCTTTGTCCCTTAATTTCGCCAATCCCACTTGCATGGTCAAATCCTGGGAAAAAAGATGGTTACTCTCTAAACAACATCAGAAAAGAAATTGAGGTCGACCAAGTAAAAGCTATATTCGTTAAAATATAGAGCCACCCAATATTTTAAACAAACACACAGTAAACCCACCACGAATGGTAATAAAAAATAGCAGAACTCAAACAGAGGATGACCGCGGCCAAACGATATCACTTCTGAGACAAAGTTCAAATGGCTTCACAAAGCGAGATATGTACATCACAAACAATCTACAGGCTAAATATGACACAACCGAAGAACACCCAATATCAAACCAATTTATCTAATAGTCCACAAAGAAGTAGATTCTAAGCTCTATAGAATTATCTTACACACTAATATCTCTATCCGCCCAAGAATCTTCCTTTATCACCGCCACTCTGCTAAAGCGTTCTTATACCATAGAAGAATGAATTGCTACGCAACAGTTTCCCAAATGGAGCTTGATGTGATGACCCATTCTCTTCTAATGCTGTTTCGCTGTCACCTTACGAACGAAGAAAGGTGCAATGGAAAAACTTGTTCAACGTAACACCAAACGTACCCCGGCAAAACAGCACGTCTAGCTTTCTAGCAAGCGAGTCTAGATGAGAGATAATGAAAAAAGAACAGAGACAATAGAGACAGGATACCCCACATTCTCCTAACACTAAAAAAAAAACTCGAACCAACACATTTCACCAAAATTACCAACACCCATGCCTACTGATGAAGCAAAGTGCTATATAAGGACAAAAATCAAAGCATCCGTCATCAGACCTTGCCAGACATCACAGATCGGAATCACCAACTATAGGCACAATCGATACGCAACCCCCAACACATTCCAAAGACGCATACACCTTTCCTAACGAAAAAAAAAGCATAGGCCCCACAACCGGTGGAACCTTCCACGATACACCCCAATTTCATGACGAACAAGCATCCAGTAGATACCGCCTCAAAATTGCTGAATCTGCTGCCAAACGATACCCCACTCGCATAAACCACTCTCAACACATATATAAGTAAATACAATAGAGAGCCCAATTATGCGACATCATCTTCTAATTTAACCACACACCAAAAACCACAAACTAACAAAGTTGGACTTAGGCCACTTAAATGTACAGGCTTCTTTCGCAAGTTCCATGGTCAGGCTCAATCACCAAAATATATAACTCTGAAAAAACTCACTCCTCACCCAAGAAGAGAATACAATACACATGAATCTCTCGGAGAGCGTAATGCACTATCATTTTACCCCAGGATCTTGTTGCCCACTCCTCGCGAGGACCAAAACGTACTCAAGCCTTCCCTCTCCATACTACAAAGCACCAACCTCCAAACAACTTACCCCTAGATGACATTAAAGACAATTGTCTTACTAAAAGACGAATTCATCATAATATTCATATAACTCAATTGTAATGGACCACTTTCTTTCAATGAGATATGTAAAGGACGTGGCTATTACTACTAATTTTCCAAAGAACTTGTTCAACTAAAAAATAACAATATAGATACACCAAAAGTGTATATGTTTGCAGGGAAACTATCGACATATATACATCGTGAGACTTCATATTCAATCCTGTCCGAATTATTATAATATACGAAGTTATTTTATAGATAGTCAAGGCTGCCCAACGGATAACCCTAAGTATGCAGGAAATACATTTCTTACAATAGAATCGATTATTCTAGATCTAAGTTCCTACATTGTTGAACTTTATGGTAGAAGGACAGCACGATTACACTGATCCACCGACACTACATATAATGTTCCAATGTCATACTTCGCTCACAAAGTAAGTGAATAAATATTAGCCAAGGTCGACTTAAGCTGATCTCTTGTTAAAACAGCTTCCCTAACTCCGTGAATGTAAATATACTAGGGACGTTCAACTGACCGCCAACCCCTGTATGAGGGAGCGCTACTTCACTTTCGTACGCAAAGGTACCAGATTCTTAATAGATCTCCTAAACACACATAAACAGTATCCCATACGAGGATGGCGCTAAGATACAACCAACGAAACTCCCATACATACGAAAACTCTTCTTGTATTGATAACTTTCCTTTTGTCCAATAAATCCACGCTTAATAGAATACACTAGTCCATACCTAGAGCGATAACCGACCCTTTACAGACTAAATTATATTCCCCCCACCACGCGGCAGTGATCATTAAGAGTAACAACCCACACCAGGCCCACACCACGCTGCCAAAATAGATTTAAATGGCTCTGTTGCCAAAAGCCAATGCCAAAAAAAGACCGCAAACTCCCGAGCTCGACGCACAGCAAACAAATTTACTGTCTACGCCCTAACCAAGTAAAAAAATGCACGTTACTGTATGATGAATAGAACTTTTTACACGCTATCGTATACTTGAAAAAAAGTCATGGTCCAGTCCACCGCGCAGCGAGGAGAAGCTTGCAGATATACACGACACATACTATGACTCACAAAGGCAAGAAGGCAGAGTGCGGCAACACCTTCAGGTGGCTCACCCCACGAGAAGTGACGCCGACACAAGCAACAACCACGAAGCATCGAGCAAGAAAGAAACTCTACGGCAATACCACCAAAAGACTCAACGTACCACCCCAAAAATGATTACTACATAATCTATTAATCCTCACCCAGGCCGACAAAGAAACGAAAGATACTTGGCTGACATGCTAAGTCGGAAGTCAACAAAACGAGCGATACAACACGAATATTATTCGAAAAAAACTACTACAATACTCGACGTTGGTAAACCAACCAACAACTCCCCCTTTCCCTTTAAGATCGGGGCAAAGTTACACAAGACTCCAAAATCTGTAGCATCCTCACCAACTAAAATGACCTCACACCACAGTCATCAAGGGAAATAGGGAAAAACTGATATAAATGATATACGGATGCCTCCTGCAATCCTGCCAGGACAACGGCTCAGTGTACCGCAGAGAAACATAGGACAAGATAGGTTATAAGCACATGCTAGACCTAAACTCGACCTCGCATACTCCAGCTACAACTCCAAGCCATATCATGCCAGAAAAATAAACGAAAGACGAAACAACAGAAAACATAACACACGACCTTATTATCTCCAAAGCAACAGCGGCAAAGGCGGAGAAGAATCACACTCACATCCTCAACAATAAAAATCATATTATTAAAACCAACTTGACAGAGTACCTCAAACCGCCCACTTGAGCAAAATACCCAAAGACGTGCCCTTGGTCCAGACATGATTTCGTAACATACAGCTCACAACTCACTAATCCTCACATCACGATACACAAGGACACAACCCAACTAAGACAATATTTTTTAGATGAATGGCGTTACATGTCAGAGTTGATTTCCAGCCTTCAATCTCGCTAAACTAATTAATACATGAGCTTTTGTAAAATTCCTCATTCCGAAACCTGGGCACATGGGCTATGTCGGATGACGTTGGCAGACAACCTAAGAGGCCATCGTCTGCTCGTGGCACTTGCTCTTCAATAGAGAGATAACACATAAGTGAGCAGAAGAAAATGGTTCTGGCACGCTCTACATACCCTGTGTCCATGGAAGAAAAAACGGCTAGTTACGAAACAACCTTAGCTCAAGTTTCCAATTTGAGACTCTTCCGCAAAAAATCGTATCAGACTCGCCATGAAAACCGCACTTCCCGGGTAAAATCTCTAACGAACACCAATGGACAAATCCCGGGAAGCAACTCTCTCTACAACATACCGGTAGTGCGAATCAATATCTCTTACGAATAGCTCTCAATAAATCTATTTGACCTTCGAGAAAAAGAAGCTTAACGACAACCAACTTAGAGAGAACCTGCGAAATTCCCTCAAATCCATTCGCGTCGGTTTCACAGCGGACAACCCCCTCTTTTCATCAAATGCTTCTGACAAACAGAATCTATAACCAGGGATTCAGATGCTCATCATATTCTGTCAACGTCCACTTTACTCTGGATGAAAGGCGTTCCGCAGAAGGAGTAGTGATTCTTAAGAGAGTGTTAACTACATATATTGCTCTCGAGGATTTAAATAGATATCGTTACTTCATGATCCCAAAGAGACTGTACAATTTTCATCTCTTAGTATAGATGACCATGCATAAAGTAATACAATAGCCAAAAATAGGTGCCAGAGACTAAGATATAATTAATTGTTTCTTGCAAACTGATTCACCAGGCACATCTGAAAATTGTTTACAAACATATGAGAAGCAAAATAAAAGTGAAAAAGAAAAAGATAAATAAAACATAAAAATGAGTTCCATTTTTCTAACCAACCTAAAAACCTCAGCACGACCGGCTTATAACATTCACAAGACAAAAGCGAATCGAAAGAGCAAACTAGCAACTTCTTCAGCGAACCATACCTTATATACGAGAGGTTTTGTCGACCAATCCTGTTTACTTGCACAGGTCAAATTCTAGGACTCATTCTAAAAAAAATGACCCAATTAAAAATTAATGCCCGCTATGTAAACACCTTGAAAAAAATTGTCATCGCGAAGCTGGAGCATATGACCTGTTACGTCATACTCACCTCAAAAAATTAGGGAGCGGCTGATCGCTAGGTTCCTCTTAACGCCTCTACATCGCACCGTAATCCGATCGAAACTGACTATGGCTGGTGCAGTGTACGGCACGACTCCACAACACATAACGATACAACCTATAGATCCCATCCAAAAAATGAGGCACGATCCGAATCTCCACATGGAGCCTTACGATAGCGTCCCCCCGGAGAAGAGCTTTGAAAGTTGAAAGCCAAACGAATATGATGACCAATCATCCATCGAAACGAGAAACAAATATATGTGATACAAACTTCCTTCGTTATAACCAAAAAACCCAATCCCGATTTGACAATATGACACAGATTCATAGCCACAGAACTAAACCCATCAGAAATACCCAATTACACGTGACCCAAAATGACCGATGAGAAACAACACATCTCCAATAAAACAATAACAAAAATAATTCACAAAATCCTCAATAACATACACCGCCCCTGCAAAGTGATGCCTATATTCTGCACTTAAACCACGAACACGGAGACACACACACTGGCTAGTTACGACCGCCCCACCTTGCTTAGGCTCTAAACACCTCTCTTTCAAATCGTAGACCAATTCCACGCGGCTGGCCATTATGTTAAACAAAAAAGCATCACATAGGTCATCATTCACAGAGCAACGAGACCAAAATGATATGAACGTTACTACACAAGTGTATTTATACTTGAACGGCTACTAAAAAACAGGAGAACAGTGTGGCGTACTGCTGAGTCTTTACCGTACACGCAAATACCTTTCCCAATACCACTCAACCCCTTCATGCTTCAAATTTTTACGGCAGAAATTAATGACTATAATGATTGCTCTTTCTCGAAATTCTAATGCCTTAACCAAGATACTCTATATGTCATTTAAATTCAAGATTCTGACTTCAGGACGCGACACAAGCGCTATAAAAACCACTAAATTCTACAACACAATGGTATCTGACTGGACAACAATTCATTATCTGGCCGCCCGAATAGCACCGTAAGAAACATTATTTTATGGTTGGACACCCCTCTGCAATGTAGGCAAGGTAAACTGGCAATAATGAAATTACGCTGACAGAAAGAGCCAAAGAGTGGCCACCTCCATCTTTTCGGAGATTTGATTCCAGAGTACTCCCTCGAATACCATTCCAAGGCTAACCTACCCAGATCAATCAGAGAAGGCTCAACCACTATTACTTTATACCGATGCATCAGGAATAGGTGCAGGAGCCTGTCTCAGTCAGGTCCAGAAGAATGAAGAAAAACCCATCGCATTTATTTCAAGCGTATATGAAAGATAAGCAAAGGGGGTACAGCACTACTGAAAGGGAGGTTGCTGCCATACGTTGGGCCGTCAGGTCACTAAAACCATTATTAATATTATTAAAGTTATTATCTATACAGATCATAAGCCTATACTGTTTCTGCAAAACATGCCTTTGGTGAACCACAGAGTCGCTCGAACTCTGGAAGAACTAAATCTCGACTATGAACTGCACTACTTACCGGGCAAACAAAACATTGTGGCAGATATTTTGTCTCAAATTCCTCACGAAATAAAATCAGAAACGATCGACAAAAGTTACATACCAGAAATCCCAGATGGATTTATAGATTCCTATACCTGGAGGAGGGGATTCTCTTTTTCAATGTTTTTCACAATATTTATATCATGTAAATCATCATATAGCGCTGCGTGTCAAAATAGTGCAAGAGTTGATTGACCACCGACAAAATTATCACTTGCCAACAGGAAAAAGTGAAAAACAAACACTACAACAATCAAAACTATCGAAATATCCTGGCCAATTGCCCTTTACACATAGTATTCAAGGCTTTTGCAATTCTTTTCAAAGTAACAGTATTAGTGTATAGTGCTAAAGGCCACCCTCTTCAATATAGTATTATAAAGCATTCAACAATTCCGGGAAAAGTCCCTCGTTCTTTTATCTTCCATTCTTCCATCATATCTTGTAACCAATCGCTGCCAAACCATTCTAATAAGGCGTATTCTATTCGTTGTGATGCAAGAGCGAGGTACACTGGAGAATCAGATGATCAAAAGAAAAAACAATAAATGTTAATAACTATCTCTCAATTACTCAGGTGAATAAATTCATCAGCTAATACACAGGCCTAGTTTAGCATGCAAAGAGACAATTGAGCAAGTGTGAAACTAGAGAATATTAGAGAATAATGATATTCCGTGAGTAATGACCTAATTCTGTTACTGATACTTAATATTAATAACATGGTGAGAATCTGGTGGGGAGGATAGGTGTTGGTTATGATTATAATGAATAAGACCACTTAATTACACTTATATTAGAATTATATTTTATCATCTGGTTAATCAATAATTATTACTACAGTGAGATATGTTGGAAGTAATTATATTGTTAACACTTATATAAACGTAAATGTCTAACAAATAGACCATTGTTTATAAATGATAAGATAATGAATAAGCTCTAAATAGTGAGACGTATCAATACACCTCCTAGTTATGTACACTTCTTTAAATTTTTGTTTTAGTTATATTCTCGCAAATTTTCTTATTTGTTAACAGTGATGAGAATGATCATATCTATACATACTGTAGTAATCATAGAATAATTAACCTTATACATTATTTAGTATCCATTATATATACTATATATAATATATATACCGCTTTGTTAATTGACATAAGTAGGCTGTTATCATCCACTATTTCGAATTTGGAGTACATATTTATGTCAGTATGAGCAAAATACTATATTGGCGTCTCCTAGAATAAACATTAATTAGCTTTCTCTATCAACGATATTTGCCCAGTATAGTTTAACTTAAGTCAGTGTCACTACATTTAGCCTAACTTGCTCACAAAATTTCTATATATTTTGGGCATCAACCGCAGGATTAAGATGCAAACGACTCATTACCCCTTTTAATTAACCGCAGTTGATCTTTATTGCAGTTGGAGCAAGTACGGCTCGTAGACGATGCGTTCTGTCATAAAATGTGATTGTGCTCTAGATCGAGCTGCATATTATACACAACCAACTAGCTTTCAGTAATTGGATGGTACACCTTGTTATTTCTAATATATGTTTTTTTTATATCCCCACAAGTTTTATCAAAATTTACTGATAGAATAAATATTATTATAGGACTATTAATTGCGCAATATTATATAAAAGCTTTCATGGACTCAAGGTATCAAGTCATACACACTGTGTGATATGTATTATTTTTTTGCAATTTTTTTATACAATGAAGTGCCATGAGCGTGATCTAATGATCTACCTCTCAAATATCTAACGCGACGAGAGTGTGAGCATGTGTAAAAGAGTTACCAACATACACGAGTGAGTCGGCAGACAGGGGGCATAATAAATATTCAAACAGTCTTTTCTTTATTAGACCGATGGGATTGTTGATAGTGCGTCAATATTACAGTGGTTAGGCCGCTTAACATGGGTATAATCTTTAAAAGTGTTTCTGAAAAGTGGAGGAAAGAGATCTTTGTATTTTTTTCGTAGGTCCATACCATTTTATCCTTATATAAAGATTACATAATCGTGTATATAGAGCTGTATAGATTATGCAATTGTAAACTTTGTAACGTTATTGTTATGATGTGTTGACTCGACGTATTAAATACATAATCTGAAAATTATATGATAGGGAGTTGCATACTTACGAACAGTCTAAATATTAATCGGTGGGAGACTCTGTAAAAAACCTTTTGCAATATCATCCTGAGAGTAATTTACCATCTATAGCATTATGGGTGTTAATCTATTCTATATCTTCTCTCAGATTTTTACTTGTGTATTCTTGTCTTGTATGATAATCCAAGTTTTGAAAACAGATAGTAAATCTTAGTAATAGAATCAGGCAAACATTCTCTTTTGAAAGCAAACTATAGAAACCCATGGTGAATTGTCTCAGATATTGGTAAGTGTGGGATTTCATGTTACGATGTAATGCTTTGAAAAAACGGGGTAGTTTTTTAATATCGTATATCCCCTGATGCTCTCTCCGGTTAAACACATCAAAAAGACTTATACTCAATAAAAAATTAATACTCTCATTTTTCTAGATAACCTGGAGTATGTTAATCGTTCGTTATCTATGGGGCTAAATTATTCGATTTAATATCTAACAACTTATTGAGACCAAAGATTTGTAAGTTTAAAATGATTCATATACTAGTGAGGATTAGCTTTGATAGAAAGTGTACTATCAATTGATTAGATGTTTATCATTCAACTTCATTTTAATGAAATTTTAATTTATATTTATAACACCATGAGAATCAGTTCTTCTCGGGTTATTTATAACTCACCTACTTATATATAATTAGAAAGCTACACTGTGGAATATTATTACATCTTCCGAACTGGATGTAATACTCCTTCATTAATATATTCATTATATATTATTAGTTAACTATTACTCTCAATAACCGTAGAAATTTACCAGTAGACCATTGTGTGTGAATTATGCAGATGCAACACCTATAAATTGGTGCCACGAGACGCCCGCATAGCTAGACTATAATTTGGATATTTCATTTATATCGGGATTGATTTATCTGTTACTATATGACCGATACTATAAGTTAGTGATATTATTTGAGGTGCTCTCTCAAAGAAGTATACTAATCTTGACATAATGCGCTTCTTTGGAGTCAATTAGGTAAAGAATAGCATTCTACTCTTGATATTATATAACATTGTAATATATACTAAATAAAACAAAAGATAACTTTTCAAACAGTATTCATCTAAGCTAACTACCAACTTCAAATGGGATTTCACCATTGTTAGGCTAGACATTATTACAGCAACTACTAATTATGTAATTTATAGAATTTTGAATTGGATACAAATCTCTACCACTAATAGACTAAATCACATACTCTAATATTCGAACAACTTTTTTTAGTAAAAGAAAAATCGGTGGCAGTGGGAATTGATCCTAGTCGCTGTAGAAACATAGTCGTCAAAATGGGCTCAGAACGTAACAGCCAGTGGAGTCCACTGAACAGAGATTGTGCCAACGTAGACCACCGTCTCTCATTATAGCTACTACTTATTACACTATACTCACTATCTATATACCATTTTGTAGGTAATATCATATATAACTCACATTATTCCTATAATAGAGGTAAAGAAAGACGTACCTTATAACTAAGGAAGATAACATCAATTGGATAGAGAATTATAGCTGAGATGCTAGTGAACAGTGAACTTTACAGAACGATTGATGAGGATTATACACTTAAATCATTAAGGTATTTTATTTTATAGTTTATTTTTACTAATGAGGTATTTTATTATTTTTGATATATATATTTGAAAATATATATAACGTATAATTTATTAGTCATAATGATAATTAATTATATTTCCATCAGTATAATAAGTATCTGAATAAGAGTAACTTATAATTCTACCCTATCTCATAGTGCAGGTGCCATTGTGACACTCATGCAGTATCCTCAAGCATTAATGAGAGTGTGGGACTTTAGGGCAGAGAGCGAACTGCGTAGTACGAAGACCTTCTAATAGGATCCTTGCTGAGAAGTACCATAAATTGGAATAATAATAGAACTAAGACGAAAAAAAGAATAAAAACCGGCAAGACATCAAGGAGATAAATATTATCCTTGAAATATTGGTTAATAATATTTAAAATGGGTGGTATGTAAAAAATCTCTTTAAATTGTTGAAAATAATATTATTATTATTAGTTGATATTAATTATTATTATTGGGGATTATTTTTATTATTAATTATATGTTATTTATTATTATTGTGTAATTATTATTATTTATTTATTAATTTTATATTATTTAATATTATTTTAGTTGTATATATTCTTATTTTTAATTTATTTTGATTATATTTATTTATTATTTGAAATTTATTTTAATATTTATACTTATATAATTATTATAAATTATATTATATATAAATTTTATATATATTATATATTTAATTATTATATTATTATTTATTTACTATATATATTAAATATATATATTATTATATTATTATAATTAATATATATAATATTAATTAATATATATATTATAATATATATATTTATTGATCCATGATTTGATCTTTTGCACATAGCCGTTCTTCTTAACTTGTTTACTCAAAAATATTTTAACAATATTGTGAAATTAGTGTTATGATAAAATACTAAATAAGGTAATATTAGTCACTTTTTGTGGTTAAGTATACATTATACTATTATTGAATCTATCAACCACTGAACTTACAAATTGGAAGCTTGACATACATCTAACTTATATATTATTTTAATTCAAGATTTATTCTGTATACAGTATATTTAACCATTAACTCATTACTATAATATAATACCAGCCCTGCTATACAAACTAGAACACTCTACATAACACTTTATATCAGGTTGATCAACCAATGTTTAAATGAATAACCCCGAGATCGCACTATTTGAGCATATGTGTAGATGTTCAGCATAACATTAATTTTCACGCTGAGCTGTCAAATTATTAAGGGATAATTTTATAAATGAATACCTTTTATATCTTTATCTAACGGAATTATCATGATAAATGAACATTTATGAATATTATAGTGCACCGTTTTTAATGAGTAAAATCAATTTTAGCAATTTATTTTCGAAGTCTTCTTTAAAACTAGAGTTCAGCATCAATGTGTTAGTGTGTTACTCACTTTCTTTCTTTATTTACTCTTGAGGGCCATCACACTCACGATTTTATTCCTTCCCGCAGTTATGACGGGTGTGAGGGTAAAATGTTACGATAAGTTATGGTGTGAATACTTCTATGATGTTTCAGATATATATAAGGTATCTCTTAATTTGAGTAATTGATAAATATACTTCACTAGGCAGACCTAACTTTTAACTCAACGTGAATCATCTCGCTACATTGTTACATGTATATACCTATATATCTTATTTGATCACATGCAACAAACTAAATAGCACATAGCTGTAAAAATATTTGTTTAAGAAATATCAATACATTTATATTATCTCAAGTAGCACTCCTGCGGGCTATATTTCCGTTCTGGAAATTTTGTAGCGGTTAAGGTGTAAATTTCTTTCTCGACGAAGAATATTTCTAAGCAGTGGCGCTTCATATCAGCAAGTAGCAAGATCTCGTGGATTGTCCAATTCATCTTTGTATCGTCAATTTTTTTGATACATCATAATTATTTATTTATTCAATATTTTATTTTTTGTTTTCTTTTAAGATCACTTCAAAGGAAGTCTTATTATCGATTATGATAGAAGCCTTTCTGATAAACTCCATTAGCCGCAATTGGAAGATTTTCAACCTGATCACACTTCTTTTTGGGGTGGATGTTGGACGCACCATAAACTCCTACATCGAACTAAGCTGGATTCTCTTGAGGAAAATGAACTGAAAGCTGTCGTTTTTTTTTACAAAAGCATTTAAGTGCCACATTTTTGGTTACATCGGAGATAAAGTAAATGAAATTAACGTATAAGATATTGTGGCACTCATAAAAATAGAAAAATATTATGGGATTATAATTTTTTACAATTTTTAAGCTTTAATTATAGAAACTTGAGGATCGTGATGGGGTGGGCATGGTTGTGGCACCGTATAGACCGTCGTATTTAACCACTCTCATCATTTTTTCTAGCTTACTCGATACGGAGTTGAAATCATTAAACTTTAATTTTATTTCGTTATATTTTCAACATATATTTTACTCTGTATCAGTAGAGTATTATTTGATAACTCAAACATCTAGTTAAATTAATCAAACTTATTTTTTATCTCAAATATATTATTTGGTATTTTATATTATCATATTTATTAATTTATCTACTTATTTATGTTGATGTATCTTACATTTAATATTAAATTTGAAAACTTATCTATCATATTATTATTATTATTTAATTGTAATGTTTAATAGTTTTATTAAATATTATTTATCTTACTCTGATTAGTAATGATAATAGTGGGAAGTAAGATACTTTAAGTAGATGGATAGTGATAAGATTTAGCAGTAGTATGTATGAGCTTTTAAGACATTATGGATATAAGTGTAGCAAGTATAGTTAATTTGCGTGTATTTAGATCATATTATAATGTTAGTTAGGTAAATACATTTACCTAAATAAAGTAGAACAGACACATAATAATATTTATGCATAGGTGAGTTAGTAAGTATTTATATAAAATTACTTACTATTTACATAAAGGTTTTAGTACTGATATCTATAAAGTTAAGCACTTACCTTATAGTACCTTCCTATTTAAAGCTTTGTTTGTTGACCTTCCACACCTGGGCCTAACTATCCACCCAAAGCGTAGAAATTAAGTTGTTACTTTGAAACCTATTCCAAAAGCTGTAACTATGAATATAAATAAATACCGCTAAAATTTTGTAAATTATTTAATTGTATTACCTATTAAGATAAATAATTATTAATTATTAATTTACTGTTAATTTAATATAATATGTTGACATATATTTTACCTTATTCTTGTAAAGATAGGCGGATAAGAAGGTGATGATATACACTTGTCTTTCTAAAGATGAATTAGGAAGTGAAAGTGTTAGTGATATTAAACTTGTTCATTCTCTTATAAGCCTTAAGTTACGGATAATAAAAGGTTAGGATATGATATACAACTATGCATTTAAAGATACTATTGGGTGATATTGATAGTTTAAAAATAGAGTGTGTAGTGCATTTAGTAAGAAATACATATTTCATGATTGTTCGTTATACGTACCACCGTCTTACTAAGAAATTGTATCTGTAAGAACAAAAATAGACAACTTCGAATTTCGTGCCGACTTGTGTGATAGCGAAATTATTATGAATTAATTAAAAAAATAATATATACTTCATTATAATTTATTTTTTTTGGTTCCTTAACAGGCCTTGGAAAAGGAGAGGGTAAGTAGAGAGCAAGAAGAGACACTGACAGAGATGAGAGACATGTTATGAGAGGAGAAGATTGAGGATGATGAGAGGTAGTAGGGGCGATGAAGAATGTTAACGACTGAGGTATGGTCTATTAGAGAGAGAGAAGTTTCTGTCAGTATCAGATTGGACAAGATGGGGCTGGGGAACTAGAGGAGTCATGAAGCGATTGAATAAGATATAATACAAAGGAGATCGGTTGTTGTGAATGTTCGCAGTTCTAATACACTGATACATTAATAACAAAAATATCCAATTACTCTAACATTTTTTGGAGAAGATATCGATCACCTTAAAAACTATTGTTTTAATAACACCTGCACTTCAGACTTTGCCTTAATACACACTATTGTCCACACATCTATACTTATTCCCTTGGTTCTCACTTTTGGCTCTCAAATCTAATTGGAATCATCTGGATTCTCTCACTCGCATTGGCACTCTTTTAACAGGACCATACTACAACATCCTCAAATTGCCTTGGGCGTTGGGGCTTTCTTAATAATTCACATCGGTTTGTGAAATTAAGCTGCCTTGAACCCTGCGGTAGCTGGTCTAAGGGCTAAGGGGGCTGGGCTATTTAATTTGTGTTTTAAAATTAAAGGAGATTTTTATCCTACCTGTGCATTACCCTTCAATTTTTTTTTGCTTTATTCCGGATTGGGACAATGCCTCTTCGACTTATATCTTTTCACATATACAACGAATCTCTGATCGTGCTGCGAGGCTGTACCGGTCTTTTTCTTTTGTAACGTAATTCTGCGAACGCAATCTCGTGTTTGGCATGCTGATCTTTTCCTTAACCTTACAACTGTGAACTCCGACTAATTAAAGTAAACAATTAACTCAATCTAAGCTTACGAGAGCTTCGGGGATCCGACTCCGAGGAGTGTTTTAATAGTATATTCATATAAATTTATGTACTCTTTGTATAGGCGGAGTTTATATGCGATAAACTTATGAGTTACACAGTAAATATAAACAGTATATTATTTTTATGTTATATTCTAAATTGTTGTTTTTCTTATTTTTTAGCTTGACCCATGATTTTTGACGAATTAGGGTTAAAAATTCTCAATTCTCACTTTTTTCACTAACTTCAGTTAACCTCCCAAATGACATATACTATCCCACCAATATTTCTATATAATATCACTAGTAAAATTCTAACCTAGTAATAATAGGAATACATCAAAGTGTCATTGAGACATGATCAATGGCAAACAAATTTTATAAGAAAATTATTTGTAACTCAAAATTTAAATATTTTTATTTTTGTTTTAAAATACATGAATTATTATGATTTAGACATTTTATTTAATTTATTTTCATTTTCAATAAATTATTCTTAAATAATATATATTTAATAAACAAATAATAATATATAAATAATAACTAATAATATAGTAATATAATTAAAATAATTAAAAATATATAATAATAATAATCAATAATAATAATAATTTAAAATAGTAATAATAAAATATAATAAGATGAAAAAATATATAAAAATGAATATTAATATTCATTACAATATTAATAATTAATTATTCAATAATAATTTAACATAATTATATAATATTAATTAATCATAATTATATTTATATAATTAATATTATAAATAATTATAACTATATAAATTTATATATAATAATAATAATATAATTAAATATATAAATAATATTATAATAAATAATAATAATCCCTGTTTCTGGATAATGAATTAAAATTTATAGTTAAAAATCTATCCTGATAAAGTAATTCTCTTTGCACAAATTAGTGAAACTAGAATTCCTTACCTTAATTCTTTGATTATTCTATTAGTGTCTCTAGATGTTGAAAGTCTGACTTCACTAACGTTTCAGGTTATTAAGAAACTAATTTAATTCATACTTAAGAAGTTATGAAAACAGAGAGTAAACCACGCGACTCATATGGATAAAATTTAAACTATTTTTAAAATAAGACTCTAAACCTATATACTTGTATAATACAGATAAACCTTTTTAATTTTTAATTAATGAAACCTTTATTACAAAAGACGGTGTTTCGAATGGAATCCTCCATTGCGGCCCGAAACGTTTATCACTACGATTTTCTACAGTGTTCATATTATTGAAGAAACGCAATTATGAAATAATAATAATCAAATTTAATTTCTGAATGACATATTTTTAAGAATACTGATTCGATACACTATCATGTATTTGTCATATTTGAGTAAAAATTCAAAATTTCTCTTTTCACGGCTTAACAAACATTTCATAGAAGGCTTAAGAAACTGGTGCCGTCCTTAAAACTTCACTATAAATGAAAGGGTGAGTTATTAGGAGTGAAAAAAACTGAGAAAAATTTCTCTTAGATTATCATCAAGGGTTACTTCGTCTTTTTATGGAAAACATATAGAAAGAGTTGGATATTAAATGAAGGGAGGAGTGAACATAGAATAAAATTTACTCCTCTTGTCTACTTTATTTCAGTCGCCTAATCAATTTTTTTCTCTACTCTAATATTTTTTTCTAAAGAAATAAAAAAAAAAAAAATAAAAAAAAAAAAAAAAAAAAATATCATTTTTTTGGGCGGCCGCACCATAAGGTATTAAAAACATTCAATTAATATGTACTGGGGTGGGCGTTTTAAAGCTATTAATTGGTGGGACATCATACATAAGAATATATTTATAATCATATATTTAACTTCAACTGTGGGATAGATTCATTTTTAAGCTTAAATGACAGGTGATAAATAAATACATTATAAACAATGTACATTTTTAATTATGAAAAAACATCACCATTACTCAAATATAAAAATATATTTAAGAAATATAAGGCCATGAGGGAAAAGCACAGCCGTTATAAAATCAAACTTGGTGTATAGAGTAATCTCAATATAAAAATGAAAGTATGTCGACATCCACGTACTTGGATACTAAAGCAAAAATATTAATTTCTTTGGGTATCATTTGACAAACTTTTATTACTTCCTCTACTACCTCCACGTTGAGATTGGGAATTTGAGTAAATTGTTGTGAAAGGATTCATCCCAAAATGCTTCATCAGTGATTTTTTAGTCATAGTGGTATATATATAATATATATATATATATATAAATATATATAAATATTTATAAGAATATATTTTATATAATATTAATTTTAATTTATATATAAATATTTAGTATATATGTTTCATATATAATTAAGTATATAAAAATATAATAGAATATATTTAATATATATATATATATATATATATATAAATATATATACTATTATATATATTATATAATATATATATATATAATATATATATATATATATATATCATAATATATATATAATATATATATATAATCATATATATATATATATATTATATTAACCAAACAGATTTTATGTCAGTATTGGCACTGGCAGATGCATAATAATTGTTATCAACAAATTGTTTTGAAAATGTTTAGATAATTGCCAAAGCGTTTATCAAAAAACCCTTATAATTTCTATAAGAAGCTGTTCTTCAAGGGAATCTATAATAGATAGTGTAATATGCCACAGGAAAAATTTAAACGAGGGTCAAGCCAAAAGCACTTAGTCAACGCCCTTCATAAGTAATACATATTACAAATTCACCGAAGAGAATTCTGGAATTCAACAAATTTGGTAGTACTGTATTTTTTAGATAGACGTGACCCCAAAAGAGTGAAAGATCAAAGCCCGTGAAACAAGTGTGCTTGAGGAAGACATTTCTCTCATATAAGATTTGGGCATAATCTAATTGACCGCAATCACAGGGCAATTGTTCAGGAAAATAATGAATTGCTATTCACAATCTGCTGAAGAGTAGGATTCATAGAACTTATTGCCCATTTTCAACCAAAACTATTTTTCTTATTCCCTAGGTAGAACAAATTCTTGTAGAGAAGTTGCTTATCTAAACTCTTATCAGTAAACTTGAGATTAGCAACTATTTGAGGAAGTTATTTATGGATAAGGCAGACATTGATTTTATTACAGATATGATGGATTCAGCTAAATATTCAAAACAGTAATTTTTTTTATATAATCCTGCTCACTGCGCTTCCCTGCGCGAGTATTTAGAATTTATTTTTGCTACATCGCTAATAAATAGTATATATGTATATTATATATTATATAATAATATATTAATTATATATATATATCATATATTACTTATATAATATATTATATATTATATATTATATTATATATAATATATATATATATTATATATTAATTTTCGGAAATCTCAATGTCCGATTTAATGGAGAATATAATATCCTAATTATATTTTGGGAGGTATTTGAGTAACACTTTATTCAATAAGACGTGGTCTGTAATACATACTGTAAGAATGCTACACAATGCTATACGAATACTATTTATAATTTTGTTAAAATAAGGGTAAGTAGGTTATTAGTGAAATAAATCCATTCTAGCAATATTTTTGTCTCCGTAAGTAGATAGGTAATGTCGGTTCGCGGCAAGGAATTTCTTCAAAATTCCGCGCCGGACATCCGAATAAAATGGTCAAATTCGCGGTACATCCTCTAATTATACTTAATATTTATATATATTATATTAATATATTATTATATATATATATATAATATATATATATATATATATATATTATTATATATATATATATTATATATAATATATATAATATATTTACTGAGTTGTTAATATTTACTCCCAAAATTCTTAAATTTTGCTTTAGATTTCTTATGGTAATTAATTGAGAAAAAATGATGGAGAAACGAGATAGAGGAAGACGATAATATATATATATATATATATATAATTATAATATTATATATATCTAATATATATATATATATATATATATATTATATATAATAATATATTATAATCTGTATAATATATATATTATATTATATATTATATATTATATATTATTATATTATATATCTATATATTTATAAATATATAGAATATATATATATATAATTATATATGATATTTATATATATATAACTATACTTTCTACAAAATTACAATACTCCCCATCTCCATAAATTTAGGAAGTTGATTTGTCTCTTCACTTTGTGAAATCTGAGGAAACTGGTTCCCTCCTTTAAATTCGTATTTAAAGACATTGCTTATTTGTCCTCGACCAATAATATTTTAAATAGGAGTGGATCTTATCTCAATAGCAAAATCGAAGCATTAACAGATTGCTTAACTTATGATGTTACAGTCGTTTGTCGTAGTATAAAACTCTCCCTGACATAATGAGATATATACTGTCAACTGAGGAAAAAACTTAATCTGGTAATTATTGAGCTTATAGCAGTTTCGTTAACAGGTCCTATACCTGAAATATAGTGCTTTTTAAAACCATTTGCTAATATATTTCAAAATTCACTATCTTACAACCAAAATAATATAAAAACTATTTTAATAAAAGTGTTTCAGAAGATAGAGTGTTTATCAAAATGGCACATCACAAACTAATTGGTCATGAACACAATTACAAGACAACTTCAAATTAATACTATAATAATTCTCTCTCAATTACATCTTAAGAGCTAGGCGTCCAATATTTGAACAAGAATTGTCTAGTTACTCCAAAACTTTGGTTCTCTTACTCTGACTTCTACTCCAACTCTACTAATTGAAAAATATAGTAATAACTTTGAATCCACAACCACCCACTAAAAAATGTCTAACTCTTGCTTTTGGCTACATTCCTTTGAAGTGTGAAACTCCCCCTTTTTTTAATAACTAACAGATTGTAACTCCACTCAAAGAATTAAAAATAACAGTCTCAAACTTCTCTGAAGACAGTATAATTTTATTACATAAGTCACTTCATCATCAACACATAGATCTCATATAATAAAAAAAAAAAAACTAAAAAAAACTAGAAGAGCAAAAAAAAACAATAAGACATAAATAAAAGATCAAAAAAAAAAAAAAAAATATAATTAACATAAATAAAAAACATTAAATGGTGTTTTTTATTTATGTTTTAATACTTTTTATTTATTTATTATTATATTTTATTTATTTTTTTATTATATTTTATTTTTTTTATTATTATATTTATTGACACTCAACAATTACTACACTCACACACAGCAGATAACTTATTTACACACAGATTACGTTACGCTCTCGCACACAGATGTTACACACACTCACACACGTACACACTTATCATCCAGCTACATCCACGACACACATCACTACACACAACTACACACACCACACACTATTTACAACACACATAACACCAACACAACGACACACGCACAACTTCACTTACAAATTAAACGTATTAATTTATAAACATTATTATTCATTGTTTTTTATTTTATTGTTTTTAAATTAACACGTTACAATTTAATACTCATTATCAAATTATAACTAAGAATATTTTTCAAATGTTCTAAAGACTTCAGTTTTAATGAAATCCCAATCATTATCTGGAACAAAGAATTTATTTTAAACTTGTTAATACTTTTTGTTTTTTTTATCGAGTGCCATATACATGCAGCCTGCGTCTTAATCAAATATGCTAGTAGCGAAGCTGAGTAGCAGAAGAGAGAGTTGATGAGTAAGAAGAATGAAACTATAGTACTAGGAAGAGAAGAGATAGTGTATTATTGCGAAACGCTATGAAGAATCTGCATTATGCATGAGAAAGCTTCATCTATGTATAAACGGTCCGGATTTAGAAGGTTAGTAGCATAATTAATTCAGTAATAGATAAATCAGGTGTAAAGACTACGAGCCCAACCTAAATGCACTACCCATACTACTTACATATAATCCATAATATTGACTTACTGTGATATCCCATACTATGATTATTATTATATAGGTTTATCCTTATTTTGAATTATATCTCCTTTACTGCTACTGTTAATATTTCGATTCATATTATTATGCCTACCTGTAATTATAGTATTATTTTAAAACATAATAGCTATATCATAATCTGTAACTTATCTAACTGTCATTAATCAATAATCATAAGATATTATATCTTTCATTTATAAATAATAATCTATCATACCACCAGTGTTATATGACACTATTGATATTTTCTTACAGAATACATACAACTGGCCTGACTTATTGGCTACTTGGACATACCACTATAATGCCCAGCATTCAATCACCTTCTGTTTATTGGCTCGTAAATATCAACCAGTTATAAATCTCTTTATAATTTCACTCTAAGCCGTTCTAATCCATAACCTATAACAAAGTTTATTCAGCCCTTTATACCTATAATGCATTATAACTATACATAACTCTTTATCAAACATCTCTCAAGTCACGTCATAAGAAAGAAGCCTTAGACTCACTAACCTGAGAACTCACATCTAACACTAGAACACCCCTACACCTAACCTTATCATACCTAGCTGTACACTATACCTAGCCTAGCTACCCCTTACCTGCTAATAGCAATGCCGTGCTAGCGAACCTAGTTCTCCACCCCGACTAATGAAAAGCTCATCCAGGCTAACTGTATAGTGCCTAGAATTCAATCTTTGTAGTAATCCCTTTGTGCTAAGGCATGAGGTAATGATTAACAGGACTTGGGACGGTAATATCGTCTTGTAGCTCGTGAATACGTATCCTAAGTCTGATTTCCAATACACGTAGGTCACCCTTAATCCACATACCTATCCAACAACCTACGAACCCACTTTACACATCATCCCATCACACCGTACAGCAACACACACACACACACATGCTCGCACACACACACACACACAGCACAGCGACACCACACAAATACACATCCATACACTTACTGTTGCTAGCTTATACACACGTACAAAACACACTAACAACCCATATTGGTCTTCCAGTGACATGGCTCTATGAAGATTATCCGAATTTACAGTCCAACACTTGTGACTCTAGGGTTGCGAAGTCTCCCGTCTTGAGCCTTTCTTGATGACCTGTAAGGTGTTCTCATGTTCGCTGGCCAGGCCTTATCGCGCCCAGTATAGATTAAATACCTGATTATATCATACGTATCATAAAGGTAGATAATCAATAATACTAAATTAACTTTATCTCATTCGTAGTGTATATATATAGATACAATAGATTAAAAAATAATCATTAGATATTAATTATATGTTTTATAAAATATTAATATTTCAAAATGAAACATTTATTGATGGTATGCACAAAGGGCTACGTTTCGATCTTCGAGTAAATACTAGGTGAAAATAGTTTTAAGTCTATAATATTAATTAATTAAATTATAAGTGATATATGCGTTAATGAAGGAAAAAAGTAGAGAAAAAATACCTTATAACTTTATCCTGAGACTGAATACAAAACCATTGAATCTGTATAAAATATAGTAACTTGGACTGTGTGACTTCGAGTCCAAAGAGTTATAACTGTCTTTGTAACGTTAGTATTCAGATACTCTTTTTGAGAAACTATATTAAGCTATATGGCTTTTAAAGCATTGTTAGTTCTTGCTTCAGCATCTGTGAGAGTGTCTTCATCTATATCTTTATATGCATCATTTCTTAATGCATCCAATAGAAAGTCAATCTTCTTCATTTTTAAAAATCTTACGTCATTTAGCTGTTAAGGCGATTGCAACATGCTATCCAAACTCATTATTGATGAGTGCATCGTTTCGTAGGAACTCATTGTCTATTGATTGAGAAGTTGTCCCTAACTCTCATTTTTCATGAATACTAAGTGTAATCTCAGATAGCCATTAAATTATTAATTATAATATTGATTCTAGCTTACACCCTGAGGATAATGTTATAAAAAGCTTTCACTGTCCAGCTATGCATCTGAGCGTTTAGCAATCTAATCACTGGCAAAGGCTTAGAGCCACCAAGGCTCCGCACCCGTAGGGTGCAACCGCCGAGCCTGAACCTGCAATAAAGTATAGTACCACGTAAGACAGTATCCCTACTCCTGTCTAATTTAGTTCCAATTGCACAGCTAAACACACCGGCATCTCCACGAACTTGTGTGCGTTTCGATCCATCGACTCCACTGCGGTGCCCACGCACTCTCCAGTCGTTTCATTGTGCGCTCACTGCTCCGCAAAGAGACCTATATATATTTTTACCGCAGTTCTTCCGCCGAACGACCTAAACACGTGCTAACTCATTACAGACCTTATTTTGAAGACATTAATATTGAGTTTTGAATTTTATCAAGTTTGTTGACCTTAACTATCTATTTATTTTATAAGAATTAACAACCACATTTATTTACTAAACACAAAATCTAGTCATAGCTAAACAAGAACAATACAAAACAAAAACACCACCAGACCAAGCTGCCTGATAAACTAAAATACACTACACTATCCACTACATCATTCACAACCTAACACCCAACATCGTGCTACAGCATTCAACAATTTTAAATTCAAAATAACCCACTTTGTCCCACACATGAATTGCTAAATAATAAGAATGGCAAAAATAGTATATGCAAATAGAAGAGTACAGTTTTAACTTCTTAATATCAACCTAGTGGTTGTATATTATATTATATGCTTTAAATATAAACTCATGTTATACTGCTTTAACTCTATATTTTACCTGCATTTTTGTTTAACTCATGTTTTACTGTCTTAACTTATATGTTTTACTGCTATTTAATGTAGCTATATTATATTTATATAGAAACTACAACATTGTACACCAATCAACCCAAAAGCAACAGCTCACAACAACTCACTATACAACACACATCCATCACACATCAGCAGATCGTAACCACATCACACTATAGCAGCGAGGCTCACATTTGTATGGCACTTTTGCTATTATACTGTTTTACTGCTTTTAATAACTCACTGGTTTTTAACTCGTAGCTTTTTTATTTAACTTCAATGTACTATTCTTTACTGCTTTATATATTCTTAAATAAATTGTCACTCTTTTTATAACTTTTCAATCAATATCTTAGTTATATCATTTATTTGAGTATCCGGACTCAAAGGGTTAAATCAGTAAATCTATCGCGCTTTACACATTCGCGCACACAACCACCACACACACACACACATAACGACGGGAGCACATACCAGCACACAACCACACACAACACATACACACTTACACTTACGCACCAACCCACTCATTTAACGATTTTTTGATAATATAGCTTGTGGTCCTCTTGTTATACTTTGTACTGACTTTCATCAGCGTTTTTAGCATATGCCCTCATGTCTGACTGACTTGTCACCTCACTAGTGTTTGATTACGTGCTTTAACTCTTCTCGCAATCTTACTGCTTTAGATATTCTAAAGCATATTAACGAGATAAGTCTCCAATACTATATCTTATCTAGACATATATTTGCCATCATATACTTTGTCAGATTGCCTTACTGTCATATTGACATTTTATTTTGTGTGTTTCTAGCTCTAGCTTTTGTGATTTAATTCCTTTCCTTTTTAATTTATACCTTTATTTACATATAATAATTTCTTATATTGAGTTCTTATTATTTGTTTACTCTATTTCTAATGCTCTTTATGGTTATTTGTTTGGATTTTTATTATTTCCTTACTATCTCATAGAGTTTACTTTACGAACATCATCACACAGAATTCTTTAGATTGGCAGTACCCAACTCTACATGATCTATACTTACACTACGACACCAGACTCTTAATTTGCACCACTACATCAAACATAATACACACGACGAGTCTACACATCAATCATCATTCACAACATCAACAAACAACAACCAATCATTTACACACTACAATCACGCCTAACACACACATCTACCTACACTATTCACTACACACACACACCCTATTCGCCTGACCTTGCTATCTCTGCACACATATATATTAACGTTTATTAAACGTATATTATTTATATAATATTATTAATGCGTTCATATAATAACACGTATAGTTGACTAGTATAAATTTTACCTATCATTAGAATCAAATTGATGTTAAACTAAATGTATTAAAATATTATATTGGTTTAATTTAAAAGGTTACATTAAATAGATAATATAATAAATCAGATCTAATCGGTGATTCACTCTATTATGCGCAAGCAATAGAAATTTAATTCAATAGTCGCATTATACTGTACTAATAGTTTTCTATATGGTTTATAAAATAAGTTTGGATAAAGGTTAATGAAACTTAAGCCAATACAGAGTTTATTTATATAACCAATAAATAGGTAATACGGTGTTATGAGCTCTCTCTGTAATTTGAGTACTTTATATGAGGAGACT
Organism: Trachelipus rathkii; assembly: GCA_015478945.1. Taxonomy (NCBI): domain Eukaryota; kingdom Metazoa; phylum Arthropoda; class Malacostraca; order Isopoda; family Trachelipodidae; genus Trachelipus; species Trachelipus rathkii. Next base: position 15,085 of record JABUQX010110619.1, on the reverse strand, counting down.
ATATTTCTCAGGTTTAAAACAATACCTATCTTTACGTACCTGTTATTACATACGCGATAAAGATCAGTACAATTGCAAGACTAAGGTACCCTCAAATAGCCCACTAGTCTCCCACTGTCTTTCCAGGTCAAGCTATTGATGCACACGTATGATGTTCTATACTCGATTCTTATATCTGTCCGTACGATGTCAGTGCTTTAGCCCATGTTAATAGCGCGGTATAAATAATTCTAGAGCGAATAAAAGTTCCACTCCTCTCGCTAGATCATATAACAATGGTATTTTATTCAAGGAATCTTTCTAAGTTTTTAGTTTTTGAAAGACTAAAAATTACAATATCAGCCGTCACCTGATCTGGCGATCAACTAGCTCGTCGAGCTCGCGACTGGTGTGGTCGCGGCGGGACGCACCTCAGCGGGTCAACTGAGGGTTAGGCTGACATGGCAGCAGAGCCTTTAGATATAGTTCTTTTACCATTCATGTGAGTTATTGAACATAGTGAAATTAATGATTAGTTTCTTAATTTCCGTTCCCAATTTGTAGACGAACGTCCACTTTTAATTTCATAAACGATTATGGATAAGAATGATAGCCACAAACTATACACCGGCTACATCCTTACAAGAATTACAGAAAAACTATCTTGTTATCCTAAATTCATACTGTAAAAATAGATCTAGTGAAATAACAACTTGCTACTTTAGGTCTATAAATTAGTGGCACCTGACATTTTCAACAGCTTTATTATGATTAATAGAATTTCCCTGGGTGGAGGCGATTTAAGTGGAGTGTTGGGCTCTCATTAAAAAGAATAAAGTCTCAAACAGTTAGAATGAGAATCTTCTTCACTTCCGTGTCCAAAGAGACAAAGCTACATTCGTCATAGTGGGAGAGCCCTCGATAATTTCTCAAAAAAACTGGATAAAATTATATTCTCGTAGCCAATCACAATGAAACTAACCGGATGATAGGCCCTAAATATAGGGCCTTCGTCGAGATTTATGCGAGTAAGGACAGTGTTTTAGTAGACGGATGTCGCTGTGAAGTCTGGTCTTAAAGTTCCGCTGGTAATACCAGGTTCAAAAAGGTTAATTCCTCCGATCAAGACAGAATCATTGTTTAAATTATATTTTATAAAATATATTTCAAACGTGAAACATGTTGGGACCGGGTAAGTATCTCGCTTGCAATTATATTCGCCAGGTCTCGGGTCGAGAAAATGGAAGATTCGAGACGAAAATTCTGTGCGAAGTGTGGTCAGTCGGTACTTAGTCGAACTTCGTTGTGATATTGGTACGGAGTTAATCAATCGTGTGGTGATGCGGCGTTCTCTATGATAAGACCAGTAAAGCGGTTATGACGAAGGGCTATAATCCTGCGGATCGGTAAAATAATTTTCGAACTGCCGACTCAGATCTATCCGACTTCGCTTAATATTCAAAATTGGATTGTTCAGTACTTGCTTTGCACGACAAAGCTAGCGTCGTTTACACGACTTACGACTATACATACAAAAATTTTCGACTTTCACACGACTTCCGAACCTCGTACTACTACGACTTCACGACATATAAACAAATAATATTTTCGAATTGTACCTCTCGACTCTCATCCGATCTCCAATAAGCAGTTCAAATTCATAATAATTTCGAACTTCATGTATCTCAGTCTCTTAAGTTCCTTACAAAATGTTATACAATAAAAAAAATTTTTGTTTATCAACAATTATTTTTTTATCTTGCATTGTCTTTAAGATAAATTATAATCCACTTTATCCAATTGAATAATTATCTATATAATATCTTTATATCTATATATCGTTATATAATATAATTCAGTAAATTGACATAGAGGATTTGTAAGCATTGGATATCCATCTTATTATCAAGCATAATATTTTTCTCCTATTTCGCATCCCTGCATTAATTATTTTTTTGCGGATAGATCTGGAGACTAGTTATTCATATTTTATGAATTTTATGAGAGACAGTGAATCAATGTTGCTTCATACAATATAACTTATCTTGATCACTAACTCTAAGAGATGATTGCAGCCTAATGCGTTGTGCTTTAAAGGCGTAGGATAAGAATATCAAAAAAAGATTTGGCTAATACTAATAAACTTAATGGAGGTAGTAAAAATGGAAACCACTGTTTGTGTCGTCCGCATATGCTAATCGACTACAAAAACAACAAATAAATAATAAAAGTAAATTTAGTAAGTCTTTTGGTTCAATCGTGTAATAGGTGTATCATTGACAGGTTGCACTATGAGCCGAGATACGCTAATTTAGGTAATTGATATTTAAACTCTTCTTAAACCTTCTTGAGTGCAGTCAAGATCTAGATTTTATAACCTCCCTATCTTCAGATCAATTTAGCTAAAGTTTTGGTCAGACGAGCTATGTTCTTCTAGATGCATAGACGATTGAGATACGGCTGTGCTAAGATGTGTGCTATTAATACACTGTAAATTATATTATGTTTGATGATAATTTATATGTCAACGATTATGAAGTTTGATACGTTGTTAGTTAAATGCTTTAAAATGATAAATGGTGTTTTGATTTATTTGTATGTTCTATTTACTTATCTTTATTACCCACAGATTTTTTTTATAGTTTATCACATGGGAGTTGTATAGATTTATAAAAGCGACGAATAATTAGATAAAAAATCACTAATATACTGGACAGCGAACAAGAATCAATATAAATATCACTGTGGGATGAGAGGGTAAAGGGTTAGTAAGGTTTTAAATTACTGCTTTACTGCTTAAGCAAAGAACAGAAAAAAAAATAGAATAAATCAAGATTCTACCACCGTTTAACAAGTACTACATGGATACAAAAACTAATATTACACTTTATGCCGAACGTAGTGTTCAGGTCACAAAATGTGAAGTGTAGTGCTATTTATTTAATAGATCAAAACAGAATTTATAGCCACAAACTTTTTGTTAACCTAAGAAACTTCAGACTTAAATTATAGATCAAGTAGAATTCAACGGTTGAGTGTGTGGATGTGCTATAGGTCATTATCGCTTTAGGGATCAATAAATATTAAATGTTTTTATAAAACTTATTTATCATTAGTTAATATAATAATTTTGATACAAACTTAATTTTTATAATTAAAATATTAATTATATTAATACACTAATATTTTAGTTATTTATATTATAAGTTACAATAGTAACGAATACAATAAATCCATAAATATTGAACATAACTCTCATAATGATAATAATCACGGTACAAGTTATATAAGCAATAGTGAATAGTATGGGAGAGAAGGTTGAGGTTATATAGATATATATAGAGTAGGAGAATGTATGCTTACTTTGTTTAATCTTAATCATTTAGATACTGTTCTGTTTCTGTATATAGTGATGTCAGATTGGACCATAATATTAGATAATTGAAAGAAGTTTTCTTTGCGCACAGAAGGTGCAAATGTATAAATGGAGACCACCTGAAGAAGTTCCAATTGGTTAATTACTTAGCTCAGAATCTAGGTATCCCCACCTCTTGACCGATATTTTGGAGCTGATTGGCTTCTTTAAGCTAACTACATAGTAAGCGAAGGTAGAGAGCTACAGATTATCCCCAAGAAGTCTCGCAAAATAAATGTGTTTTTCTATTTTTACTTTAGTTATCCTAAGTAATAGTTTGAGGAACAATCACAAATTACATAGATGCGAATTGAGAACCTTTAATCCAGCGCCACGCGTTTGTTCTCTTCCTCCAGAAGAAAACGTAGCACCAATGTTGTTAGAAGGCATCCATGCCGCTTTGGCGCAATAATAAGAACCTGTGTGAGTAAAATATTAAATTCCTCTTGTGTCTTTGAACTCGATTGGTGTTTATGTGAGGTTAATAAGAGGCCGTTACAAGGAACCTAATGACAACAGATAAGTACAATCGCTAGTCTCTACCTCGTTATATAGGATCGAATTGAATAATAAGACTGGGCGCGTACGCTGAGGAGTGATTACATCTAACCACAGTGGATAGAGAGATTGAACCCGCCACGAAACAGGCCTAAAGGCATACGTCGCTACGGCCGCTAATTACTATGATTGCCGAGATTTCCAAAATCCTAAACTCAAGTTGAGTTTTGTGCCTTTTTAACCATGCTCAGTTAGCGCCGTAGGAGTGTTTGGAGCCAGAAAAGTGTCGATTAATGGGTCTAGGATCCAACTGATCAAATGATTAGCTTAATATTAGACCCGTCCTGGAGTTGATTTATTATTATTAATTTAATATTATATAATTTAATATATATTATTAATTTAATATTTAATATTCATTTTAATTTTATTAATAGTTAAATATTATAATATATATATGTTTATATTAAATTATTTTAATTATACATGATTTATTATTATTTATAATAATTACATACTGAGAAAAATATTGAGATCATCTAACGCTATATAATGCGAGTATAACTTACTAATGTTGTGAGCTCCGATCCTTCTTGCGCAACCCTCTACATATTACAGAGTTTCCAGAATACGCAACCATCCGTAAAGTTTTTGCGCTCACTGCAACTACTACATCTATTATTTTTATTCAGACACACCGCCCCGCCCCGCCCCTTGCACACTGAACTTCCTATATATTAGATAGGTTCGATTTCATTATCATACGTCTCCATAAATTTCCAGATAACTCTCGATTCAGGACGCCTATATATATATAATCTAATAATATATATTATATTAATGATATATTATTAAATTATATAGTATATATCTAATAATATATATATATTAATATAATTATATTATAATATTATAATATTAATATATTAATTAATAATTTAATATATATAATATTTAATATATAATATGATTAATATATAGAAATAATAAATAAAATTAATTTATTATTAATATATATTATATATATATTAATAATAATATATATTAAATATATTAATATATATATATGATTTAGTGTTAATAACCGAGGAATAAGCCTAGCGATTTTTGAAGAAAATCGATTGATGGACCCACCCCCGGATTGCCTAGCTGGGTGGGCCGATATCTAATCCAATAGATAATTAAAGTATAGCCCGTATATCTGAGCAGCTTTCATATATTATGACGAGGTTATATCTCATTGCGCTGACCCTAATAAACGCTTCGTCGTTAACGTACAAATATAATCTCTTACTCCTCTCGTGGTAATCCCCCGAAGGCCCTCCCACCACGCCCCCTTAAAAAAACTCAGTTATCGTACGTATTAGGTCAAAACTTTTCGTGATAGAGAATTCATAGGTGAAAGTATCTTAGAAAAGAGTTTAGAAGAAAAAGGTTTATATATGTTAGATATACGTGAATTTAGAGCGTAGTATTTGCACCAATAAGATTACTGGAGGCTAGTATTGCACTTATGGAAGTATTGCGAATATAATATTACTATATTTCGTTAAAATATACTATTTACTATAAAATTATGAGGGAATCAGCTAGATAACACCAATTAAAAATCATGCTACAAGATAGGCTTGGTTTACCTCTATCTTAAAAGAGCTTATTGCCATCTCTGCTTTTATCTCTCCTCGCTGTTACGGGTAAACCCGTGATGAAATCTTGCTGCGCTGGATATGAGAGGATGTCTCGCATGGAGATCCTATCGAGAGACGCGAAGACAATAATGGAGAAAGAGAGAGAGATGAACATAAAAAATAAATAAATGAATGTAAAAACTATTCTTAGTCAGAGATCGTTGTTTTATTTCACTATCCTTACGGAAATTAACGTCGATTGCACATACCCTTTAGAAGCAGTAAATCAGGTCAAATCAACGCTGGGTCCATCTGTCCCTCGTTCTTCATCGTATAGCAAAACTCGTGACAGTCTATTCGTATCATTCTAGGTTGAATTACTACGTCATAATATTTTTACGAATAAGCTATCGAAATATGGTTCGCTAATTCAATAAAACTACCACTACTTAGAAGGCAAGTCTTATAAGTCAGTAAAGTATTCACTGCCTCTCCTTGATTACCCCTTCCGGCATAGAGTTTTCGATCCATGATTTTTTGGATCTATTATTTTCATCTCATTATTCTCTTGACTAAAAACCATGACCAGTATGTGTCCTCTCTACATATATCAAACAACCCTAATCTGAAACAGACCTCTTCTCGCAATGCAGTTTCCTGAACTCAGATTCCGAGGCCAAAATAAAGATCAAAACAGGCCCGGTCGTCGTCATGGATGGCTGCCAATGCCGCACTCTCATTTCTTCTCTGAGCCTTAAACATTTATAAGTATTAGACAGTATCTGATGTGGATGGTCGGATCATGTGTATCCTTGATTAATAATCCTTTTCATCCTATTTTTATGACCGAAATGTCAAAGCAATGGTAGACGCCTAAGAACCCCACAACCGTGCATCTCCCGATCCTCCGCAAAGCGCTTTTGATGCGACAGAATCAGAAATGTTCGATCAAATTCTATGGGCATGGACAAAGACATACCCAATAAAACTTCCTTATATCGAACACTCTTCTCTGTATTGGAAAAATAGCACAATCTAGGCGCCCTCCATCCTCCCTTCCACCCAGACCCAACACCGTCCTAAATTCTTATCTTTACAATACGACGATCAAGACGCCTTAACCGCGGTCTCATTCCCTATAAGCGCTATAAAACCAATATACAAGGAAGTTACTCGACCCAGAAAATGTTACTAATTTTGGCGCTTATTTACACTAATTGGGATGAAACGTAAGTTTTTTTGCAAATTTTGACAGGAATGATAACAATTGTATTAAATTGAGCAAATATCATTTGTTTTCTATCACCTTGGTGGTTAATTTTCAATATAGCTTTTTCAAGCAAGCTTATATTAAATTAGTGGGAAAAACTTCTGTAGTACAGTTTCAGGGCCAATAACATCATTATATATTTGCGGCTCTTAAGGAATTTTTGGGTACAAGAACAACGAGCAACCTTAGACCACCTTCTTTATACTAACCGAATAAACGGGATTAATCAAAAATAAAAACCAAAAGATGGAAATGACTAATAAGCTAACTAGTGAGAGAAGAGGAAAGGATTAACCAGCTGAAAAAAAGGTCCTCTCCACACCGTGGCCTATAACCCAATATTAATCCCGACGCTAACAAATACGATCAATAGCATACCGATAAAAACGTAAACTCATGACTTAAGGCGCAAATAAAACAATCTAACACGAACATTTTGTCGAGTTACCATATTTTCTCAAATGATCAATTTTGTTAATATAAATAATCAATGTTAGATTATCCATGTTATTATATTACAATGTAACATGTAATTATTTTGAAAATCATATACTTTGAGTACATGCAATCCATAGTATAGGCTTTTACAGGTTTTTGTTTTTTTTATGTTCTTATTGTTATTTACTTTACTATTATCGATCAAAAGGGAAAATGTATCTTCGAGTGAACGTTTTAGCCTTTTGTTAAATTATTTTTTAAATGAATGCTTTTATTCGGTCTTTTATAGGAGACCGCACGCCCAAGAAATTCCACGAAGACTACCTTTAATAGGGTCAGTAACTTAAGTAGTTTTTAGTATGTACCAATTAGGTATTCTCCCTAGACCTGGATTATGCATGTTAGGAGATAAATCCCATATGTTGAAACAAGCTTTGTTAAGTTACAGGTGTTAGGCATTTATATTCCGCTTTATCAGTTTGTTTATATATGCATCAATTTGTATGTTTAATGATATGTTTTATTTCCCAAGAATGATACTCAAAATAATGACTTGGATCAAGTAGATCGAATGAGATTCAGGGGAGGGGTTGGGGGAGGGAGGGGGAAGGGGATTGTGGTATGGAGTGGTAGGTCCGACCCACTGAAGGTATGTTTGACTTTGACCTGATTTCTGATTTAGTCGTGGTAGACCTTCGTGTATTGGGATTGGTGAGGACTGTTTCTGTGTAAAATATTACAATTTTACTAAAAATATTGGACTTTGAAGAGTTGAAAATTATTTACGTTCATTGGGTGGGAAGGGGACTGTATGGATTAGTGGTTTGATTTACTTTGATTTACGACTTTAGTGTAATCGTAAAACATGACCAACATATTTATTAGCTAAAAAATTATGATGAATCGAATAGACAATAGATCTACGATCAATAGATCACGAGATGGGTGGTGTGGAGGGCTCGTTTGGTAATTTTAGATGCTTGATTTGGAATTTAATCTTAACATAGTTCCTAACAATTTAGTGGAAAAAATATGTACTTGATTTATCAATTAGATCTTGGAGGGGGAGGGTAGGGCAGTTTGATTTACTTATTTACTGCCTTAAGGTATGAAAATATAACCATTTAGTTAAAAAAATATGACTTGTAAATCAATAGATTAAGTAGATCATGTGAGAGGGCTAGAATAGAGTATAGGACCAGGTTTGATTTTACTGATTTATACTGCGTTAGTAGGTATTTTATGTATTTGAAAATACTAACGTATAAATCTTGATAAGTTATAAACAAAATATGAAATAAAAATTTATTTATATTTATTATGTATTTTATATTTTATTTTATTTCCTTTGATGATCTTCTTGCATAAAATCACGATCATATTCGAAAGCTACGGGTCGAGTAAACCTATATTATAAGACACCTAATGTATTGTTGTTATTTACGAAATGCTTTAATTAATCAGGCATAATACCCTTATCGCTAACCGGCTTAACTATATAGATTATCACGGTGCAAAATCCCAGATGTTCCATAGAACAACTGCTTTTCTATAGAAAATTCAACTACTGAATCTTCTTCACCCAATATTTCAAGTAACCAATCACGAACACTTGAATTTTTAAGGGTGTGGGGGCCCCTCTTCAGGGGATCACGGGACGTTAATCTCGTCTACTACGAGGTTACGTTACGACCATTATTACCCCCCTGCCTAAATTTTAGCCGATACGATATAACTTTAACAATTAGGTATATATCTAGGAGGAACTACAGACGCTTGACCGATCTCGGAGCCTTAAAAAATACGATTTCTCTTCAAGAATCGGATAGGCTCCATTCTCGGTTTTCAACCTACTAATATATTAATGTATTATTATATATATATATTTAATTTATATATTATATATATATTATATATATTAAATTATATATTATATTATATTATAATATGATATTATAATTAATTCTATATAATATTAATATTATTATAAGTATAATAAAAGTATATTATATTATATATATATACTAGTAGAATGGAGTACGGAGTGCAACATGTGGATTGCGTTCGAAGTTCGTAGGAATGGGACGGGAGTCCGGGGGGCACCGGGGAGAACGGACATAGTCGTGTGCTGCGGGCTGCTGTTTAGCGCGTTACCCCGGTGCGGCAATGTTTGGTGCCATTGGGTCGCGAAAGAGTAGGGCTGGAGTCTGGGAACCGTAGTTCTGTATGTAGGGCTTGTTGAATCCTGGAGTGCGGCTCAAAAATATGAGCCGATGTTGTCAGGTGGTAGAAGCTCCTAATTTTGCTTCCCGATAACCTGCCAGTCTTTCACGTCGTTTGTATATAAATAATTATAATAATAAAATAATAATAAATAATAAAATTAATAAAAAATTAAATAGAATAATTAATAATAATAAACAGATAATAAATAGAAAATAATGTAATGAAGATGATAATAGAAATAATAAATAAAACACGCCAATCCGATCACCTGTTGCAGATTGAAGTAAAGCCGTAGGCTTAGAGACTCGAGCTCGGATTTTGGAAAGGAGTGAGCGCAAATTGTAGAGAAGAGAAGCGTAAGCGACACTTATTTGTCCGGTTTCCGCTCTCGGGGATAAATGGTACCCCCTAATACTCCTTAGAGAGTTGAGATTTCGGTCGTGATTTAAACTGGACGTATAGTCACGCTACATAGAATAGCATTGACCAAGTTTTAAAGCGATAGCTCTAATAGTTTTCTGGGAGGAAAAACGGTGTTAGGTCTTCTCCCAGGGATGGGTTAGCATTAACTACTGGAATTATTGCATGAGAGCTGATTATTCTCCCAATCTCTCTCGATGTATCTGGGAAAGAAGATAGCACCCGCGTGAATTCAGGCCTAAAATATGATCGCAAGCGTCGATAACTTAAACATGTGTTGTAGAGATTCAGGTTATTAGAAGGCTTCCCTTTGAAACTTTGTTTAGGAACTTGTACAGAGAGGTAACACGCAAAAGACTTAGAATAAAAAAGTAAAGGCAAAACTATTCAACCTCCTCCTCGTTTTTCTGCACACCCAACATGCTCCGTGATGCATTTCGGTTGATCATATTGGTTTTTTCTTTGTATTTATAAAGTTTTTATTTATGGTGTAATTTGATTATTTATACTTTTTTTTCATAGAATAGAGTTTTATAAAAATATTATGCCAAGTGAAAAAGTTTAAAAATTTTATTGCTCCCTGGTTTACATGCAAGCCATCCAACCCACACCACCGTGATCTAGATCTATTGCTTTAGGTCATATGTGGTTCCTTTATTTTTTATATTATAAACTCACATTTGTGTTGTAAATAGCAAAAATAGTTTCTGCTTTGTAAGAAAAATATTCAAATTCTCAACTTTGATTTATTTATTTTTTCCGTTCATGTTCTGAAAGCAAGTAAAGCCCTCGATGTAATTAAAAACCCACTCACCCCCTACGCGCCTCCTTTTCAACCAATTTTGTCCCCACAGTTGTATAATAGCGATTATATTTGATTCTTTTTAGACTCTTTCCCCGCATAATGTTGTGGAGAAATCGCTTAAGTTTCGATGTATTAAACTACTCACATTGTGCTCATAAAATATAACAACTAAATATCAATCCTGTGTGTATTAATGTAACTGTATAGTTAATTCAGGAATCACAAATTACAACAAAACCACCCATTTTTATTTTTATAAGACCATTCTATAAACACAGTACAAACTTCATAATTCGTTGACATATAAATTATCATCAACTATATATTTACAAGTGTATTAAAAGACTTTTATTTATCAATGAGTCAGCATTTTAGCACAGCTTTCATCGTTGATCATGAGAACTCTGTCTTGTGCCAAACAAGAATTTCTGCATAAAATAGTTCTAGTTTACTCCTCAATAGTCTCGTTGGTTTTTAAAGAAAGAGTAAACAATTACCTAAAATCGATATAATCATTAACCCTGTCCAAGCCAGTTCACCTTTGTATTTTGTTCGAAAGCATAAGGGAGACAGCGTTCATTTATTTCTCCCATGTATGTACCAACTACAATATGTCCAACAGAGTCTGAACATCTGCGTTACAGAAAGTCTGAGGAAACTGACGTCTCCGTAATCTAAATGAATACTATCCGCTATCCGGCAAAAACATTCATGCGGATGCGGATACGAGAAAATTAGTGAGTGGATATCGACTACACCTCTAGTCTTTACTGTATTTTTACCGTAAAGCATTTGGAAGATTAGAATCATTGGAAAAATTGGTTATTGAATATTCCTTAAAAAGCGTGGCAAAATAGAAAATAGTTTAAATACAAAAAGAAGTTTTTTATGTATCGTTGTTTAGTAGAGCACTGGCTTTGAAGTCAGAATTCTCGGAAAAGATTTTGAATTTTGACCTGCTTGGACTGCGAAAACTTGCAGTCGGAGTTTCGAAACAAGCTTTGTTTTTTAAGTGGAGGCGGAGTTTTTTCGGAGTTATCGGCATTCGGGGGTGTCGAAAATTTTTTTTGCGAGGATTAAGTGGAGTCGGAATCGGTAATATACGGTATATAATAGTATCGATAATTAAATCCATAATATAGTTGATATCAACATAAGATGATTCAATTAATTCGTACTATATATTATATATATATATATATATTAATATAAGTCAATACACCTATATAAGTTCGTAATAATATAAAAAAATTATTATTCTAATATACGGTATACTTCACTGACACTCCATGGCATAACGTAATACGTCATATCAGAGTAAAAGGATTTATATCCTATACTGTAGTATATACCTCACTATTAAAAAGGGGTACAAAGTAAGGAAACAAGCTTGTTTTGCCTTTAGTTACCGGGCAGGACACACCGAATGTGTAGTGATGGGCATAGTTGAGCGGGTCCAAGATGTCTTCAGGCTGGTATACTATATGAATTTATAAAATAATATAACGGAATTGAGTTTTCTGGTTATTTGATAAGGTAAATCGCATTATCCTAGGGAGTAAAAATAGTTAACCTTATTTTATTTTGGGTGGACAATTATCTGGGGCTTAGTAATGTATAAGCATAAGAGAAGGAATAATAAAATAGCCCTGTCGAAAAACTACGTTATTCCTAAATTTAGGCCTAAATTAGGCTAACGTAGTTATCGCACCACATTTTACAGAAAAAAAAAGGTCAGTTTAAATATAGTTTTGACCTGGAATTAGGTCTTAATCGCCCCCCTGGGATACAAAAAGGTTATCCTAAATCTTAGACCTAAAGTAGTTTATTTCAACAACATTTCTACAAGAGAGGTATCAGTGCGTATCTGTGAAGAGAGTGCGGGTGTTTGTGTTTCTCTACTGATGGAGGGGTCAAATCATTGTACATAGAAAAGAGCCCGAATTCACTTCTAAAAACACTTTGGGAATATATTCTTTACGTAACAGCAATAATAAATAAAAATGGTAATGAATATTAACAAGAAATAAATAATTTTATTTGATGAAATGAAAAAACTTAGGAACGATTTTAATGGTAAGAAATACATGTATATGTTTAGCAGAGGAAGAACTTATTTTTTGTTATTTTTTCATAGTCTATTAATAGAGAGATATCCCTGAAAAGTATGAATAGGTATGGGGTCAAAGGCAGGAAGTCAAGTCTAGTAGGTAAGCAGTAGGAAATCAACAAGCCGGTGGCATAGGGCTTTGAGGATACACCGAGTGACTAAAAAGTAGCAACAAAATGGAGTATGGACGGTGAAAAGGGTGATATTCGCGCAGGTGGGCTTAGTTGACGATCTGAGTCTTTTTATCGTTATAAGCATACCGATAATTTATATTATTGGTCTCTACTATAAATGGCGGCTTACGTAAAGAGCTAGTCAGTGGACTTACTTCGAGGTTTTATATAAATAATTGTGCCATGCAAACATTACAAAAATTTTAGGCGTTAAATGTAGTTTTAAAACTGTATGATTACTTCATATATTAGATAACATGTATAAACAAAAAGTTAGAATACAAGTCAGGCAGGATACATACATAAATTCCTTGTTCAAGATATACGTGGTTATTTTATTTTGTCAAGAATATTTGTTGTGAACTTTTGAGAAAGTATATCCGATTAGTATTTTAAGTGGATGAGTAATAAATGTACGTGTTTAAGTTAAAGAACATAAAAAAACTTATGTTGAAAAGATATGATACCAGTGACAACAGATAATGTGAAGTGACGTAGTTGCGTGTGTGTGTGTCTGTGGTGTGTGGTTGTGTGTGATAGTGATGCTATATAATCGATGTGATGGGTGTTGTGAGGAGAAAAGTTGGGTGTGTGTGTGAGTGAAGGCATATAACAAAAGAGTGTGTGTTGTGTATGTGTGTGGTGTGGTAGGTGTTTGCAGGCCACGATTCGATCGGATGCTTCGAGAGTGTAAGGTAGATCTCACAAACTCTTCAGCCGAAACAGTTACATGAATCCCTACCTAAAGGGTGAGCTGCCGGAGTTCAAAAAAAAAAAAGATAAGAATAATAAAAGAGAATAAAAATAATAATAAAAATAAAATAAATATAATAATAAAATAAATAAAAGATGAAAACAAGAAGTAAAAAAACATAAATGTTAATAGCGATATTTCTTTGTAGGGGTGCATCCAGGAAAAAGTAATAACAGTAAAGCAGAAAGTTAAAAGTAGTAAAGCAGAAAGTTAAATAAAGCAGTAAAAACATGAGTTAAAGCAGTAAAACATAGAGTTAAACAGAAAGCAGGTAGAATAAACCAACAAAAGCATAACAATTCCCCCCTCGTGGTGTATGGGTAACACCTCTATATGAACCTCTACTGATTACTGCTAAGGTTATGTAATGTTAATAATACGTGACGAGGCGATAAGGTCTGTAAACCATTTTATTACCCAAAAGGGTGTAAAGCAGTAAAACATGAAGTAAACAGTAAAACATCGAGTTAAAGCAGTAAAAACAGAAACAAAGGGCGCATAACTAATATCCCCACTAGGTGAAATAAGTAAACAACACCTCTATCTTATAATGATTTACTTGCTTTAAGGAATATGTAACCTGTTGTAATAAATATTGGAGTTAAAGCAGGTAATAGAGCATACTAACGTTAGAAAGGGCTAGACTGTTGAAACACTGATGAGTGTATAAGCAGTAAAAGAACATGAGTTAAAGCCAGTAAAACAGCTTAACAAAAGCCCATAGCTAATCCCCTAGTGTTAAAGTAACACCCTCTAGTTGGAACTTAATGAGTATTACTGCTTTAAGGTCATGTAATGTTAATGGTTTTTTAATATAGAAATTTCGTACAGGGTTGTAGTAAAATAAAAATGGGGCATTGAGTATGTTTATCAGAGCAACTACCTGTGGATTTTTTTCCTTACGCTTACATACAACTTTTTAAAAATATATAAATAAACAGTATAAGTAAAATATATGTTCAATAGAAGAACAGTTTACATATATCGTATAGACATAAAATAGGGGTGCAGGCAGAGTAAAGATAGATGGATTACCAGTTTGTAGGAGTTAGATCCTGGCCTCGCAGTATAAATGGTTCTGTAGTAAAAAAAATGTTTTTACAAAGTATGAAATAAAAAAAAATGAATGGACTTCAAGAGTATTTTGGAAAAGGAATTTTTCTTGAAATTAGATGTTAATTTAAGGTTATTTTTTAGTGTAATAACGAAAATTTGGATGACAGGGACTGTTTAGACGTGGTAATTTGAAGTGATTGACTGTGTCAGTCTTATCTGCTGCCTGCGTGTGGCGTGGTACGCACCTACGGGTGCGTGCCTCCAGCCTGGGCAGGTGAGAGATTTGCAGGCGCGTTCCTGGGCGGGCAGGCTA
>JABUQX010110618.1:12500-27409 GCA_015478945.1 Trachelipus rathkii | reverse complement strand
TCGTGCTTAATGCTCTTATTCGTACTCCCTCCTTATTAAGGAATTCACTGGAAACACCCGTGCGCTTTCATCTCAAATTACCATGCGCAAGGGAAGCCTGGTTTCTAACCAAAATGTGTAACGCACAGATTTCACAGAAATTGATGGAGGAATTCTCCGAATTATTATTTGCTTTGCACATGAAGTGCTTTGAAAACTCGCTGGAATGTATGACAGGGATTCGTTGTAGATATACAAACAGCACGAATATGTACCGAACGCGAGGGTGAAATTAAATGGTAAGAACTGTTACCGAGAGATGCAAAAAACAGATAAATATTTGAATCTGAAGCTTATTGCAACTAATACATTTTGATTGTGCTGGAATGTACTTAAGTTTCAGAATTTTCATTGTCATTGGTACGGAATATTTTATATGAATTGAACGAAATAATTGTCATTTTCTGTCATTATTGTCATTATTAAAAAGTTCATTGATTTCTAATACAGGCTAAAAAATTTTTTTTTTGGTCAATAACTCTAATAATACTATATAATATATATACTATAATATTATATTATATACTGTATATAATATATACTATATTATATACTAAATATCTATATATATACTATATAGATATATATATATATATATACTATAATATATATATATATCTACCAACTTTCAGGTGGCCTTCAAGGGGAGGTTTGAGCACCTGTTTGTGGACATAGACCTGCTGATGACCACAGCCCTCCCTCATTTCAAACTTCCAGTCGTTGAGTTCCTGAATGAGGACTTGAAGGAGATCATCAGGAAGAGGGTTATCAGTGAGGTGCTGATAAACGTGACTCCTGGTCACGACAACGATGGTGCCGCCCAAGAGCAGGAGCAGGTGGAAAACGACCCCTTCCATTACATGAAGGTGAATGACAACCAGCCTCTGGCTCCCGACCACCATGAGGAGGACTTAAGAAGGCCTTTGAGATTTGAAACAAGCTGAAGGTGAAGAGGACCACCCCACTTGTCTGTATACCTAATTCCCCTCAGCATCACAGAGAAGTCTGGTGGACTCTTAATCAAGGTTTAAAAACCCCCCCCCAATACCCCTGTTCCCCCCTCCGCTGTGTGGGAAATTGTTATCAGTTTGGCTCTAATGTTCTTCAGGCCTTAAAGGTCATCCCTGATCTGATGAGAATTTTGAGAAGCTGTGTTTCTGATTGAAATAGGCACCTCTTGAATTTGAAGTGCCTGTGGCCAGATGGGTAAAAGGGAAGAGGAGGAGGAGGAGAACAACAGCAATGACTAACTAGTAATTAATAATTGCGGGTTAGGTATAGACTATAATATAATTATATATATATATAATATATATATATATATATATATATATATATATATATATATAATATATATATATATATATATATATATATATATTATATATATATATAAACTATATTATAACATATTGGGTCGTCGACTAATTAGTCAATGTTTTTTGTCCTATTCCTTCCTCCTCCTCCTCCTTCCTCCTCCTCCTCTCCTCCTCCTCCTCCTCCTCCTACCTCTGCCTCTCCTCCTCCCCCTCCTCCTTCTCACCCTGGCACAAGCCAAGAAGCAGATCTGTCTGGAAGAGCTCTGGGGAGAACGAGGTTTTGAGGGCCTGATGAAGAAGATGCTAGTTCTTACTGAAAGTACGGAAAATCCTACCTGGAGGAGTGTTTAAACCGAGGACTGGCGTCGGAGACCATTGCCCCGAGAAATGGTTCTCTTAGAGTGTTCTAGGGTTTAGAGTTTCGGACCAGAAAGAAGAAGATTGCTGTATCAAACTGAAGGCAAAACCCTTTGGGAAGTTGTTCTAGATTTTATTATATATATACTAAATATATAATATATATATATATATATATATATATATATATATATATATATAATATATATATTAGTATATATATATATATATATACTATTATATATCATATATATATAATATAATATATAATATGAAGAAGTTCAAAAGAAAGATGTTTGAATAATAAAGAGGAAAAAAAATATAAAAAAGCTCATACGTTAGGAGGGAAAAAAAAAAAAGAGATAAATGAACAGTTGGAAGTAGGGATGAATGTCGGATTACAACGGGAATCAGGAAAGCTCTTTCTGGAAGAAAGCGCGAAAGGTTAAGAATGAAAAAAAGGGGAACCTGCTCAGAATTATGAATAGGGATGGTGCTTTCGTAACTGATTAAATGGATGTGAGGGGTTGAAGGAAACACTTCGAAAATCTGCATAACATTGGTATTATGAAGAGGTGTGGAATGGTGTTGGGTGTGATGGCGCAGGAAGGAATGATATTTTGGGATGAGGTCATTAATAAGAAGGAGGTAATGGGGTAGAGTGAGAAAGTTTGAAGAATGGTAAATCTGCAGGTATGATGAAATTACTGGTGAAATGAGGCAAGAACGATTGAGATGGTGATGAATGGATTTGGGAAATTGTTGTGTAACAAAGCGTTATGGAGGGTATAGTTCCGAGGATTGGAGGAGAGCAGTAATTACCCTTATAATTAAGGGTAAGGGAGATAAGGGTAACTGTAGGAATTATAGGGGAATTAATGTATTGAGTGTTGTAGGAAGATATATGTTGTGATATTTTTGGTCGAAAGAGTGCGTCGAGTGACTGAAGATCTGATTGGTGAGAAGAACAAGGTGCGTTTAGGAATTGTAAAGGATGTGTGGTAGAGGATTTGTGGATCAAATATTTACATTAAAACAACATGATTGAGAAAATGAGAGAGAAGAAGGAATAAATTGTATTTAGGTTTTATGATTTGCCAACAGGCGTATTATAGGATTAATAGGGAAGGTCTTATGGCAGGTTTTAGTGTTATATGGTGTTGGTGTAGGCTTGCTGAATGGAATCAAAAGTATTGTTATGGCGATAGCGAAGCGTGGTACAAGAATTAAAAGGGATTGGTTTTAATATTAATAGCGGAGGAGGCAGGTGTTCTATGTCTCCTTGGTTATTCAATTTGTAATGGATTGGTTAGTGAAAGAATTAGAAGGTTATGGGTGGCAAGCGAGATGGATTAGAATGATGGAGAATGGAAGAGAGTGGAATGTGCCCCTACCTATTATATTGCGGCATGATTGCATTGTGTGCTTGTGAATCTGAAAGAGTTTAAGAGGATTGGTGGAGAGATTTTGGTAGGATTGTGAGTAAGATGGGAGGTAGATAAGAGGGAGGTGTTATGGTTGTAGTAGGGACAGTCCTCGGTGTGTATTTTACAAGTGAGTGTGATCAACATTGCAAGTGCTGAGTTGAAATATTTAGAACATATGTTGGCAGCTAACAAAACAGATGATGCAGAGTGTAAGTAGGAAAGTTTGGTAATGGCAGGAAGGTGGCTGTTGCAATTAAAATCGTTGTGTGGATGTAAAGTGCCTAAGGTCTTGAGTGCCACTAGGGTTACATGGAAGGTATGGTGTTTACCGAGTATTAAGTTATAGTAGTGAGAGATATGGTCTGGAATAAGAGGGTAGTTGATCTGAACGCTTCAATGTGTTCAGATGGGACAATCTTAGGGGCGTGTTAGGGTGAGAAGAATTGACTAAAATGAGGAATGAAACGTTATTATATAAGTTTGTTGTGTGAAGAAAGGGATAAATGAGAAAATAAATGAAGTACGCTAAAGGCTTGGTCATGTTGGAAAGAATGGATGACAATAGGTGGTTAAGGGGAGTACAGTGGTGTTGTGTTGTGATCGAGCCGGCTGGAAGACCGAACAAAAAAGTTGACTGATTCAGTAAAGGAATGCCTGGAGGAGAAAAATGTGTAAGTAGGAAGAAGCGAGAAAGAAAGATGCCATAATAGGAGTTGAATGACGGAGTTTGTAATAGGTATGGTTGTGGCGCACCTGGGGCAAGGGGATAAACCCGCACACTGACGAGATGCCCATAGTGCAGGTCCGTCCGGTCGTGATCGGCTCTAGGGTGGGGACCTTTTTGACTGCGACGAGTTCTCACTAATAGGTATTAAGGGGGCGGTAAAGCTTTCTTTTCGACTTGTGTCATTTCTTCTACTACATTTCTTTTCCGGGTGCATGTAAGCACCTTACCCCCCAGTCTTGAGGGAAAAAAGGTAGATGATGAATTATAGTAGTATATATATATTAATATATATATATATATATATATATATATATATATATAGATAATATATATTATATATAATTTTTTTGTTTATTTTTTTTTTTATATATATATATTATATATTAATTATTATATATATATATATATATATATATATATATATATATATATATATTATATATATATATATATAGTATATATATATATATATATATATATATATATGATATATATTATATTATACATATAATTGTAATAGTATATATATATATATATATTATATTATATATATATATATATATATATATATATAATTATATATATGATATATATATATATATTATATATACTATATATATTATATACACATATATATAGTATATATATACTTAATATATATATTATATATAGTTATAGGATAATATATATATATATATAATAGTATCACTTATATATATTATATATTATAGTATATATATATATATAATATACTTATACATATATGTATATATATAATATATATATAGGTTATATATATATGATATAAAATATATATATATATAATAATATATATAATATATATTATATATATATATATATGATATATATATATAATATATATAATATATATATTAGGATGGTCCTGAATAGTGAAAAAAGCGGGAATAGCCGATACCGGAATATTCGGCTAAAAAGTATTCGGCCGAATAATCACTTCGATATTGGTCGAATAATGACTTCGCTATTCGGCCGAATACTTATTTCAAAATTCGGTCATCCATTTAGGGAAAAATAAAGAAAACTTTCACTGGTCAACAAAAAAAGGTGAAATTTTCTTGGATGGACTTTTGTAGCAAGATATATAGGAATTCGGAGGTGCTGATTCCATACATATTCTCGGATTTGCTGTATTCACATCCCGTTTTCGTGCAATCAAGGATCCCTATTTTTGCATATTTTCCTGATGAATACAAAAGTTCATGTGCGCACTACGTAGGCTGTATAGATGTTACCTTCCGCATATATATATCTACAGTAGTAGCAAGTTTACTGCAGTCGATATTTCGGGAAGCATGTGGTAACTTTAGGTACGTCTACATTATGGAGGTGCCAGATGAACCTGCGATGATTGTCTATCATCCATCTGACAATACAGGTCGGATGGTCCGTACAATTGGTTTAACCAGCGGTGAATCTGAACGATCTTGTATGACGAGTTGTATCTTGCCGAAGATTGTCTCTAGCGGGTTGCTTCGAGGGTTTGCATGAAAAATGAACTACTGCGACCATGCACAAGAGTAAATTTATATCGTAACAGAGAAGCAGAGCAGCGGAGCTCTTCCAGTCAGATGGGTAACCTTGTGTATTGCAGTGAAATTGCAGGCCTACTCCCAGCATACGATGCAGGTCAGTGGCGACTGTTTATTGACCACTTCCAAGAGCAGTTTAAAGTGTGTGTGTTGTTACACAACGGCAACAGGTATGCTTCGGTTCCATTAGGGTACTCGGTACGGATGAGAGGAGTATGCAAAAATCGAGACAGTTTGGAGAGGCTACAATAATCTGGTAACATGGTGGTTTAAAATATTCGTTTTTTTTTTTTTTTTTTTCGGGGGGGGGGGGAAAACCCCTTTCAAAAAAAAAAATTCGGTAAACATTTTGCTCAGTCAGCAAGGCAGCGTTTCCACCAATATACCTGCTCTGTGCTATTGGGACAGCAAAGGATCACTGCGACCAAAAAAGAGATGGCCACCGAGGGAACCTTGACGCAGGAAAACATCGTTACGTGCAAAACCACTTGTACAGAGAGAAAACATCATCTTTCCTCCACTACACATAAAACTTCGTTTGATGAAACAATTTGTGAAGGCCCTGGACCATGGTGGTGAATGCTTCGCATATATGCTCAAGCGTTGTTCCTGGTCTGAGTGGACGAGAAAGAAAAAGCGGGATATGTGTGATGGCCTACAAAATACGGACACTCGCTCCGCGATGGCTGCGCTTTGCTACAACAATGACCGTGTTAGAGGCAAGAGCGTGGATTTCTTTTCAGATGTAGCACAAGAATTTTCTGCGGGAACAAGGAAAAGGCCGAGGAACCACTAACATTGTACAGGAACTGCTGGACAGTTTTCATTCTCATGGATGTAGAATGAGTATAAAGTGGCACTACTTACATTCTCACCTAAGGAAATTTCCGGATAACCTAGGCGATGTTAGTGATGAGCAGGGTGAACGCTTCCATCAAGATCTAAAGTTCATGGAAGGACGTACCAGGACAAGTGGGATATCAATATGATGGCCGACTATTGTTGGAGCTTGATGAGGGATATTCCAAACGCTATGCACAGTAGATCGTCTACGAAAAGAAAGTTACTACCATCGTAGGTATGTTTACATTAATTAAACCCATTCCTTCTATTACATTCATTTGTGGTCCCATATACTCTTATTCATAGTTGTATGTATATGGTTTACATATATCTAGCCAAAGACAGTGTATCGAGTCGATCATTGCGGATTTGGTTTCTCCGCTTCATATATCCAATATATATATAGATAAGTATATATATATAATAAATTATATATATATAATATATAGTTATATATATATATATATATATTTATATATATACTTTATATATATATATATATATATATATATATATATATGGTGTGACACTCGCCCGTCGGTCAGTTTGCCGTTATGTAAATGACGAGTAGTTGGAGCAAGTGTCTGAGTTTTAAAATATTTAGGGTATGTTTTTGGGATGAGAAGGCGAACGTGAGGATGCGCAGAGTGTAGTAGAAAGTTAGTGAGAATGGCAGGAAGGGTGGCTGGTGCAAAAAAATCGTTGGTGAATGTAAAGGGACTAAAGTCTTGAGTTGCGCTAGAGTCTTACATTAGGGTATGTTTTTTACCTTTGTTATTGTATGGTAGTGAGACTATGGTCTGGAATAAGAAAGTATAGATCTTTAAGATTCAATGTGTTCAGGATGGACAATATTAGGGGCATCTAGGTGCTGAAAAGAATAAATTAAAGTGAGGAATGAAACGTATTAGAGAGTTGGTGTGGTGTGAAGAAAGCGGTAAATAGAGAATAAATGAAAAGTATGTTGAGATGGTTTGTAGTCATGTGGGAAAAGGATGAATGATTAGCCGGATTGGTTTAAGCGGATGAGTATAGTGGAGAGTGTGTGTTGGGAACCGACTGGCTGGAAGAGAGAAAGTGGTTTGAGTCGGTGAACGAATGTTCTGAAGGAGAGAAATGTGAGTTGGCAGGGCGAGAATAAAAGCGTGCATGCATAGGAGAGAATGTCGGGGGTTTTGTATGGGGGCATGGTTGTGCCCACCTGGGCCAGTGGATGAACCCTTACATTGACGTTTACCATAGTGAGGTCCGTCGCTGATGCGGTCCATGATGCGCTCTAGGTGATTTTCTGTCTGTGACGGCCTCACTAATTAATCGGTACAGAGGGGGCGGTAAAGGCTGGGCTTTCTTTTTCGACGTTTTCATTTTCTCCTACTGCTTTTCTTTCCGATGCTTGTACAGCACCTTACCCCAATCTTGGGGCAAAGAGGAAGGTGAAGAAAGAAAGAAATATATAGTATATATATATATATAATATTATAAATATTATATATATAAGTATATTATATATTATATATATATATATATAATATATATTATATATACTATTATATATATATATATAATATATTTATCAAATTGTATCTATCTTTTATTAAAGTTAAAAAATCATAAAATTTTGACAAATCTGTGTTGCACACAACATCTCACAAATGGATGTGATATGCAAAACGATTACATTTTGAATCAGACATCAATTAATCAATGCGCAATAACCCCGTCCAAGAAATTTTCATGTTACCAGTGTTATATACAAAGTAATAAAACAAAAAGTAAATAAGTATTTCTTACCTATAGCAAACCATTCACAAATTACAAATAATTAAATGAAAATTGAAAAGTTTCGTAGTTAAAGATATTAAACTAAACTTCATTTGAATAAGCTCTAAGGTTAAATGACAGAACATTAGCAGTTCTCCATTTTCAGGGGTTAACCTATTTCTTTGTGGCTTCATAAATATTTCCTCCTGTTCTAAAATATTCTTTCAATTTCGACTTGATGACGGTGGAGCTGAAAGGTATTTTTTTGCTAGTTTTTTTCAAATTCATAAAACAATTTCCAGTGTTTTTCCACCAATTGAATGGAATATCATTGTCTTCACTGGTTTGCCTACTTAAATAAACAAATATATAAGTTTGCCTATTTCTTGATGTAATTCCTTATGTATCCTTTTACTTTTATGTACAATAATCACATCGTCAGAAGAATGGGACTTCTTTTTTCACTCTCACTTTCTTTCTGTACGACGTTTTGATGCCACAATTCTTTAAAACAATCCATTAAAGAAGTGAAAATGGAACCTTCAGCTACACTTCACTTTCCCCACTACGTAAATAATCATCAAGCAGAAGAGTCAGGAGCTAAATTCATGCATTTCTTTCCATGCCTCAACGGACCATATTTTTTACGTGATTCATCTGATTCATGGTTGAAAAATTAAGCTTGAATCGAATCTAAGAAAGTAGCGTACACACAAAGATTTTTCACATAGAAACTTAGAAAGTCTTTTTTTTCTACTGTTTTTTAAAGCTTTTAAAGGATGTAATTTATTCCACTGAAGCTTTTGCTTTTAATTGCCTTATTTAAAATAGATTTTATTGCTAAATGTGAAGGATCACTTGGGCGATGTTTACTTCACGTGTTAATGCTGTTTAGTGATGTTTGTCCAAATGGGCTCAAGTAAAATTGGAAATAATTTTGCCACTGAAAATCAGTCAACGTTTTCTGATTGCGTTCAGCAGCGTATATGGATAGGGAAACTTTTTTGTTCAAACAATCTTTAAGCATATCATAAGTTCTGTTCCAGCATGTTGAGAAGCGTCTTGAATTAATTTATGCTGTTTGACATTCAGCTGCCTCTGTAAAGTTTTAAGCTTGCAGCTGCCGATGCTGAATGGTGAAAATGAAGGATATGCTTCTGCAAGTAAATAAAATATCTTAACAGACTTCTGACATAAAATTGAATCGTGGAATGCATAGTTGCCACATGTGAATAAAACATGAAATTGGATAGCAAGACACTCTCCCTTATACCAGCCCATGTTTGGTCCTTTATCCCGTATCACTAGATGAATTCTTTTTTTTTTTAGAAAATTAAAAAAATGTCAAAGGCCCTTATAGGATCTGACAAATGACAATGATTTTCGCCATATTGGCTACAAAATTTGGCTATATTTTTATTTTTTCTGGAAAATAAGTGTCTAAAATTTCAATTTTAAATTGAAATAACTTTCCCTTATGTTGACGTAATTTATTGTTATAAAGCTCAATATTCGGCCCGAATAGTTCGGCAAAAAGCCGAATACCGAATATTCGGCATTTTGGCCGAATAGGCCGAATACCGAATACTTACCGAATATCGGCACATCCCTAAGATATATAGATATATATATAATATTATAATATATATATATAATATATATATATATATATATAGTATAATATATATATATATATATATATATATATAACCGTATATATATATAATATATATATATATATATATATATATATAATATATATATTATATATATATAATATATATATATATATATATATATTATATATATATATATATATATATATAATATATATATATATATATATAATATAATATATATATAGTATATATATATATAGTATTATATATAATATATATATATTAATTATTTTTTTAAATATATATATATATATATATTATATATTATATATATATATATATATATATATATATCAGAGGCGTCTCCTGCACTCCTGTACTCGTGCTCAGCACGAGCGAACACTATAGAAACGATCTATTTTTGCAAATTTCATGATGTTACATTAAAATTCTCTATTTTTTTGCGAAAGTTGGGCAAATAAATGAAATTATTTTGCAAAAATTAAACGAAAAAAGGTTAAGAATAACCCTATTAAATAACGCTTTTTAACCCATTAAAAATGGCGCCAGTTCATGCCCATATCGGATGGCGGAGACGACATCTGTTGAATTTAGATTGATTTTAAATGTTAAAGTAATCCTGGAAATCGAACTACAGAAAACGTTAGAAAAAGAAAACAGCGATTAGGAAAAAAACTATTTAATATATATATATATATATATATATATTATATATATATATATATATATATATATATATATATATATATATATATATATAGATATATATATATATAGTAATATATATATATATATATATATATATTTGTGTATATATATATATATATATATATATATATATATATACTATATATATATATATATATATATATATATATATATACTAATATATATATATAATATATATATATATATAAGATACTATATTATATATTAATATATTTAATATAGATTTTATATTATATATTAATATAAATATATAATAATATATTATATATAACGTATATACTATATATATATATATATTATATATATATATATATAATATATATATATATATACTATATAATATATATATATAGATATATATATGCTAGACCCCGGCCCATCGTTCAACAACTATATTCTCTATGTCTAAATACTAATACTTTCCCTCAGGGTTGGAGCACGCACATGTCAAACCTGTTCCGAAAAAAGCAAGCCGCCTCGTTCCTTCTAACTATGGCCCTATAGCTCTCACTTGTATTCTATCTAAACTCTTTGAAACTCTTCTTAACTCTCATTTCTTAGATTATCTGGAGTCTCATTCACTTCTTTCGATCGCCATACGGCTTTCGGGCGCTCGCAGGTCTACTGGCCATATACTTTCCTATCTAACTGCATTTATGGTTTCCGCCCTCGGAACTACGGCGGAGACTTGTGTGTGGCGCGTTGACATATCCAAGGCAATTTGACGGGTTATGGCACGCGTCACTGCTCTCCAAGCTCCCCTCCTTTGGTTTCCCTCCTTCTCTTGCTTACTTATGTTATAGTTTTCTTTCAAATCACTCATATCGGCTGTTGTTGATTGGGGGCGACTTCTTCTCTTTTTCTTCAATAGTGTGTTCCTCAGGTTCTGGTCTCACCTCCTACTTTTATTCCACTTTTCATTAATGATATTCTCACCTGCACATCTAACTCTACTCACTCATATGCCGATGACTCGACCCTTCATTCTTCAACTATTTTCAATTCTGCTCCCTCTTTACTCTAGAATTGCCTCTCGTTCTTAATCTTTCCGATCCTATTCTATTTCCGATTCTATTTCCGGGTGGGGTCGTCTCAACCTTATGAAATTCAATTCTTTTAAAAACCCAACTTTCTACAAATCTCCCTCTCTAAGACAACCTTCTACTTTCCTATCTCTTTCGACGGTTCTCTCGTCTCTCCGTTACAATATAAACATCCTTGGACTTAACATAAACAAAAAAAATGTCTTTGAAACCTCACATCACACCACGGTTGCTAGGGCGGCTTCTAAGAAACTGGGAGTTCTGTTTAGGCTGCGAGAACTTTTTTTCTTCTTCTCAGTTGCTCCAGCAATACAAGGGCCTCATTCGCCCTTGTATGGAGTACTGCTCTCATATCGGGGGGGGGCTCTGGTTTTCACCCGGCTTTTGGTTAGGGTCGAGTCAAAGGCAAAAGGGCTTATAAACTGTTCTGCACTCTCCAGTTCTTGACCCTCTATCTTTGCGCGCGATGTTGGTGCTTTATCCTTTTCTCTATAGGTACCGCAGCGGCAGGTGCTCGAGGGAACTTATCACTCACGTACCACCACCTTTACGAGCCCTCGTAGCACAAGGGTGCTATGTCGGCGCATGAGTTTTGTTTTGATATTTGGGTAAAAAGAAAAAAAACTTTTTTTCCCAACCCTTAAAAACCTTTTTTTGTTTTTTCGGCTTGCGGCGTACTTCCTTCTTTCTTCCACCTCTGTCTGTGGAATGCTCTCCATCTTCTGTTGTTTCCTGCTGAATTTAATCTCTCTCACTTTAAAGCCTGGTCTGTGCTCATCTGCTAGTTGCTTAGTTGATAATAGCTGATGTGTGCCAACATCCCCTCCTTGATAGGGCTCTTGCCCGTGAGTGGTGTGACAACTGTAATATATATATATATATATAATATATATATATATATATATATATATATATATATATAATATATTATATATATATATATATATATAATATATATATATATATATATATATATATATATATATTAGAGAGAGAGAGATGAGAGGAGATGAGAGAGAGAGAGAGAAGAGAGAGCACGAGAGTAAAAAAGTACTGGGAGTCGCCACTGATATATTATACTATATATTATATAATATATTATATATATATATATAATATATAATATATATATATTTATATATAATAGTATATATATATATATATATATATATAATCATATATATATAGATATATAAGCTATTGTTATAAAGCTTAGTAATTGTTATATATAAAAATAAACATTAAAATATAAAAATGAATAAATATATAAAATTGTAAATATTTTTTATTGGAAATTATGTTTTTAACTGCCAATAAATGGTTAGCGGACTCTGGCAGCCTTCAGTAGTGAAAAAAAAAATTATAAGCGAGTAGAATTAGATTGATTTGCGATAGCTGACTGCGAAAGCAACAGGAAAAAAGTTGCGGAATGCGGAATTTCGATAGGGACTGGTGCGAAAAAAAGAAAAAAGTTGCGAAAATTGCGGAATGGCGATAGCGGACTGGCGAAGCAGAAAAAAGTTGGCGGAATTGCGAACTGCGGAATGCCCAACAAAGTTAGCGGAATTGCGGAATTGCGGACTAAAATAAAAGTTGCGGGCGCCCACCTCTGATATAATACTATATATAATATATATATATATATATATAGTATATATATATATATATATTATATATATATATAGTATAATATACATATTAATAATATATATATATATATATATATATATATATATATATATATATATATTATATATATATATATATATATATATAATATATATATTATCTATATTATATATAATATATATATATATATATAGTTCTTATGAGTTTCATGGGGCAGATAAATGTTTTTTTTTTTTTTAATTTCAGATATTGTTAGTAACAATGATACTAACAATAAATTTGAATTTTACGCATCATACGTTTGATGGCTCCCGTGACAGAGCCACATTCTCTGGGTATTTTCTGTAGTGCAAAATCTTACCCGAAAACTAGAGAAAAACTGTTACGGCAAAGTAGATCCATGTAGGTTAGGTCGAAATTTAGTGCATCGTCGATCCATATAGGTTAGTTGAGTTTTTACTGCATCATCGATCTATATAGGTTAGGTTGCGGTTTAACTGCCCTCTAAGTTCAGGTTATAATATGTTTTGTTATGTATACGCAGAATCTATATATGAAAAAAAAACAACATATTTTACCCTACCTAAATTCTTTCACGTATTAGCACTAAAATGCGTTTTCCTTCTAATGCAAAGTGAACATTTTTGCTCCCTTTATAATTAAATTTTCAATATTTTCAAATCTCGCATCTTTCTCATAAGCATCTTGATTAATTGCTAACATCATATATTAACAATATATGAAAAAAAAGTAAAAAAAAAAATACATATTTATCTGCACCATGAAACTCACAAGATCCTGAGATATAATATATATATTATATATATATATATATATATATATATATATATATATATATATATATATATATATATATATATATATATATAATTTATATAATATATATATATATATATATATATATGGTCAGATTTTACATTAGGATAGACGTGTAATTAGAGAACTAAAATTCCTACACTAAAACAAATGACATTTTTGTAATCAGTGAAGAATTTTAGTTCAGGAAATATAATAAAAAAAATAGAAAAATCTTAAAATGAGATTTTCCTATTTTTAATAATGTAAATAAATACATAAATACTTCTCCATTTCCGTTTCTGCAATGGAAGGAGCACCAGAGTTGCCAAAAATTGCTTTTTTTTTTTAACTAAACGAATATCCCTTGGTAAACCGCAAAGAGGGAACGAGTCGTGGTCTCTCGGCCTTACCGGGGGACGAAGAGGGGGACTTCGTCCCCCTTCTGTCCCACCGTCGGCTCGAGCAACCTAAAAGGAAAAAAATATATAGAAAAAAATTAACATTTTCTCGAGAGCATATAAAAAGCAATTTTTGGCAACTCTGGCGCTCTTTCTAATTGCAGAAACGGAAATGGAGCAGTTTTCGTACACTATCGTAATGTATTTATTTACATTATTAAAAATATGAAAATCTTATTTTAGGCTTTTCTATTTTTTTATTACATTTTCTGAACTAAAATTGTTTTAGAGTAGGATTTGTAGTTCTCTAATTACACGCCTGTCCTAAAGTAAAGTCTTCCCATGGTCAGACTATAGAAAGATACCGTCATGTAACTAGACAACTAGAAATCCTACACTAACACAAATGACATTTTTGTAATCAGCGAAGAATTTCAGTTCGGAAAAGGGTAAAAAAAATTAGAAAAGGCTTAAAATAAGATTTTCATATTTTACTAATGTAAGTTAATACAGTACTGGGTGTACGATAAGAAATTTAAATTTCCGTGTCTGCACTAATGATACGGAAAGATTGCCAATAATTGATTTTTGTACACGTTAAAAGTTA